>MU159171.1:28397-50933 GCA_015888305.1 Antheraea pernyi | reverse complement strand
TATTGCAAACATTTCGAAGTTTATTTTGTTTTCCTATTCAAAAAGTTTATACTACTATTATTTCCAATTTTTTTTTGTTCTCTATTACGTATTATAAAAATAAAGTTTGTGTATGTACAATTAAAATAACAACTTTTTGATGAATGGATATAGCTACAAATGACCAAAAAAAACATTTTTTATACTTTGTATATATTTTTATACTAGCTGTTACCCGCGGCTCCGCACGCGCTTTTTAAAAAATGTATTAAAGAAATGGAAAATTGTGAGTGGGTGTGTACATTACAGAAAAGTTTTTTCAAAAACATTTGTAACTACGACACTCACGCCAACTGTAACATGTAACGTGTACATTAGATATATGAATACAAATAGTATATCGAGTGGGATGGGATTTATCATCAGCAACATAACTGGAACTTCAACCTACTATATACCAAACTCAGTACTCACTAACACTATATAAGAAAGTAATGAAAATTATAAGCTATACATTATCGAACAATATATCTTAAATCTTTTATTTTATAGATAAATAATTGTACATACACAACTTTATTTTTATAAACTACAAAGTATTCCAAGCAGATGTGGCTCAACAATTACTTAATATTTCGGACATACCATTCGATCGGTAACACCGCTGCTATTTCTTAATATAACAGTGTAAATTCCGAGACGTTTAGGCTAATCCAGTTTTGATAATAGTCATACTAAGTTTATATCATGGTTATGAATATATCTGAAATATAGTTAGTGTTTTATGTTGTAATCAGTCTTTCACTTTGCAGTCAATTGAACATGTCTTCAATTCGAGTAGTATTCAACACAAGGCAAATTTGAAGCCGAGCCACGTATCTAAATATTGAAGTTTATTGATGAACCTAAGTTAGCAGGTACTTACATAAAATCCAAAAGATTTACTGTTTCAGTAAGGGAGGCTGCAAATAATAAAAGATGTGTACAACTTCATAAATTTATTATTAATTATAACTACTTTTTTAGTTCGTCTTGTATAAATGGATGCTTTAAGCAATCTGTAATAGATAATCTTTGTCCAGGATCCAGCATCAGCATTTTGTCTAGCAAGTCTTTAAGTTGTATCAATTTATTTTCTTCATTACTTGTTAAGTTCTGATATGAATTCTTAAGTTCATCATTCAAGTCTCTTGTGATATTAATATTAGGAACTTCAACACGCTTTTCTCTACCATTGTATGTATCTTTCATATGAAGCAGAAAATTGTTATTGTAATTGAAATGTTGGTCTTTAAATTTTCCTTTTCTAATCAATTTATTCGGTATTTTTCCTTTCAGATCCATAAAAAATTTCAGCATTTTGTTATTAGAAGCTCCAGTAAAAAGGATTTTCCCAGTAGTTATTTCATAAATTGTACAAGCTGCTGACCATGCGTCCACATCAAATTTATATGGTATACCCAATATAATTTCTGGAGCTCTATAGAATCTTGAAACTAAGTATGGAGTTGGTTCATTCTCATCTATTTTAAAAGCCGAACCAAAATCACAAAGTTTTAGTACATTTTTCTTTTCATTTACTAAAATATTATCGGGTTTAACATCGGCATGAATAATGCCTATTTTTTTTAATAGTCTTAATGCTAAGAATAATTGTCTACTATAACTTATTATTGCTTTTAAATTGATACCATGATTTCTGCCATATTTTTTAAGTATACATCGTAAATCCATATGAAGCGGTTCTAAAACAATGCAAAGGTGACCCCTATGCAAGAAATGATCAAGAAACTTGACACAATGGTATTTATCTTCTGGATCTGCATTAGTTATTTCTTTCAAGATAGAAATTTCTTTTAATCCAGTTTTATACATTAAATCATTATTTCTGATAATTTTTATAGCAACAATATTGTTTTCTTGATTATCTTGTGCACGGACAACGTTTGCAAAAACTCCTTGGCCTATAGTATCCTTTATAGTATATTTCTTGTTAATGACTTCGCCAATATTTATTCTATAATATCCTTCCACATCATCCCAGTTATCAGTTAATTGTAGATTACTTTCCTTACTAGTTTTTACTTTTTCATTGTGAGAATTAAGAACAAAATCATCTTTTTCTGAAAACATATCCGTTACTTGTTTTTCAGGTTTTATATCTGCATCTGTGTTATTGTCGATAGGATTTTTACTATATGTATTACTTCTGAAGTCTTGTTGGTTTCCATCTTTTGGATTATTTTTGTTATCATCAGAAACTTTATATTTTTCTAATAACTGTTTTCGTTGTTTTCTTATTTGTTCAATAATAACTTCTTCATCTTCTGAATCCAACTGGTTATATTCTTGATGTTCTGGAGATTTTTCACGAATTGATGGTTTAGATTGGTGTCTCCTATTTGTGTAATTATTTTTCTTTTCTTTATATTTCTTATCATCTTTGGTTTCTTTCCGTGTTCTACTTTCATTTGTGGCTTTGCTTCTAGTTTTGGTGTGCTTACTGCTTGTGGGATGTTTGGTGTTTAAGTTCAATTCTTTTCGCAATAGTTCTCTTTCTTTAAGAAGTTCTTTGATACTAAGATTAGGTAATGGAGGTGTTTTTGAGTCTTCCTCATCCTCATATCTATATCTTTTTGATTTTATTATCACTTTTTCTTCTCTTTTGCTTCTTTTGTAAGATTTGCTTTTACTCTTTTCCATGCTGGTTTCTAATACACAACAATGAGTTTGCTTTGTAATGAGTTTGTACAGCTAATCTGAAAAAAAGAATCGTCAGTACTGTTTATTCAAAATAGAAATAATATAAAAAATGAACCATTTCTGAAGCATAAATTATTGCCACTTTCATGAGTTAAATTGTAATTATGCTATGGATAATGATAACATAATAAATAGAAGTCTCATGAATTTGACATTATGCATATATAATAAAATATTATTGTGAACTAGATCTTTGATTACATTTCCACCCAGTGCATTATCATCTTTGTCGAAGTCCAACATTACTTAGTTTGCAATACTTTTCATGTTGTTTGTGGTGAAAATGATTGTTCATCTATACTCATTTTGTTATTTATCTTGTCCCCTATTTTATTCTCATTTTATGGTACCATCCATGGTTTTGTATAATTAGATAATTTTTACTTCAATGTATTTTTCTTGGCTAGAAAAAATGTAAAAATTAAATAAATAACTTAGCATACTTTCGAGTTATTATAACAATTTAAATGGCGTTTTATGAGTATAGGTTTTATCTTGCTGATTTCTTCGTTGAACTAATGATTACAGCAAAATAAACAGTTCTTTATTTTACTTTAATCATTCTTAGAGTTGATAGATCTAACCTAAATTAATCATAGACATAGATATGGTATAAAGCTTGCAGGAAATTATCATAGACTTTAATAAAGACCTAAGTATTTATATTATTGTCAGTTTCACATATAAAACAGATTGGTGATCAAAAATGTGAGAAAAACTGACCCCAAATAACAAAAAAGGGTACACAACGAAAAACAAGTAAGTGCAGAATCCATTGCAGCCTATTTTGCAATATTACATGTTCATCAGGATTAACACGATACTACAAGCACATATAAATTTTTTAAACTAAAAACGAAATATTTTCATATTTATGTCTATGATTTCATTACAGTAGTAATATTAAGGATTATACTAAATTTTTGAATTACATAATAGGAAAATTCAACCAAGTAGGGACATGTAATCATATTAGACCAGGATAAAAATTGGGGGTGATTATTAACCCTTTATTTAAAAAAATCTTGGCTATTACATTATAACACCCAGAAAAATATCTACTCATCAGAAAACGAGTTTTATGTTTACAATTGAGTAAGGTAGATAGAATTCGCAAGTAATCTTATCAGAGGTAAACAGTTCTGATAACTTTATAAATCTGCCTGGAAGGATTGGAGAAAAGATCACTACATAAAGCTCCAGATGCTTAGAATATTGCCCTCCCAATACATTCTTGATACTTTAATGTATGTCAGCAAAAACTTAGATAAGCTAGATAGGTTAGGTATTATAACAAAGATAGAACATTATCAATTTGCCGGATAGTGAGTTCAAGCACCATGTTAAGGGAATTTCAATGATAAACCAGATTGAGTTTCTTGTTGGTTCTTCTCAATGACTGGGTTGATTTTTTTGAACTGGCGATAGCTTTGACATTCAGCTTTTCTCAGAGCCTAAATTGAATAAAGTATTATTGACAATGTATCTTTAAATACATTAGGCTTACAAATTACAACATGCAACTCTTGGTATTTTAACCTTTTTGTATAATTAATTTACATTTAAACAATGCATATTCCGCCAACCTATTATGAAACTGTACAATATAAATATTACTTAGTCATATTATATATATAATAAAATATATTTTATTGATATGGTTCTGTTAATGTAGTGTTTGAAACACAATAAAAACTCATAAAATAACAATTACTTTTAAATGCTTAGATAAATCTGAGATTACTTGTGGCAGATCTGCTTCTACTTTTATGTACTAAAATATTTATTACAGATATTATTTGGATACTTTTAACTAAAGATAGTATATTCATACAGTACACATAGCATGACTAAAATCCATAATTTTTGAAGTATATAGGTACAAATCACATTTATTTAAATTACACAAAGTCTAAGATATACCCTAGCAAGTTTCTTGTTCCTGTTGACTGTGATTAGTTCAGAAGTGACTTCTTAGGGCCTATGTTAAAAATTATTGATTTCGATGACCCTGAACAAACGTCTTGACTAATACACATTGTAATTAACTTAGTTTCATATACCTAGATTATAACTAATTACTTTATAATGGTTAGTGAGTTATGAAATGTCTAAAAGATAACATTAAAACTGATTTATAATTAGTCACATGAATGTCAAAATTACTACTAACATATAATTGTTATGTTTATTACAAGCTCAATTCAAGAGAAATGAGCTTAAATATCTAAATTTATATTGACATCTTAAACAAATGATGTACCTATATAATGATATAGTAATTTCTAGAGTTATTTGAGGTTATGATATATCAGAAGTCATGATATGAGCACTGTTATATTTAAATTACTAGCAATGTAATACAAGAAACGTAAAAAAGCAACTGATTTTTAAGTTTTCTGTATTAAACATGGCTGTTTTCGTGTTCCAGTCGTAAATTTTATTGAAAATCGTAGGTTCTGTATTGGTCACAAATTTAGGTTTCGATGACACGGTCATTTATATCCACTTTAGATATATGTGTCATGACTAAGATACCGTAGTAACGCAACACAAAACATGAGAACACAATAAAATTATGTATTTTCTGTATACACTAAACATTTTGTCATTATGCACAATATACAAATCTCACATTTTACACAATGGAAAGACATAAACGTAACACATTAAAATTACTTTTGAAGTAAAGAAATGCAAAATTTTTAAAATAATTGAGGAACTGATACTTTTGTTTTTTACAGATATGTTTATAGAACTTACATCTATGTACAATCTTACGTCATAAAATAGCAAGTCGAGTTGCCAGAAATTACAAATAATAGCGCCAATAGAGATGTGTAATTTTAATAATAAGCATGCTAGGTAAACACGGCTTTGTGATTTTATAAAATCCTGTGTGATGGTAATGCCAATGTAGTATTTGCAATGAGATTACCAGATTAGCATAACATAATATATATTTAAATTTCTAAGTTTGATTTTTAAGAATTACCTAAAATATTAATCCTTTGTAGTTCTTTGACGTGTAGTTGCTATTCAGTAAAATAGGCAGTATTTAGATTTTAATTAAGAATCATACACTTAGATAAATTAACTCATCGGCCATTATTTTTGTTTTATAACTTTATATATTAAGTTATAAAAGTATTAAAATATATTATCATACAAACTGTCTGACAGAAATATTGTATAATTGAGGTGCTCTGCCCTTTAAAGCGGAAATTTAAAATTAATTGAAGTTTTTAGTTAAGTATTTAAACCAACCCAAAAGCAAAAGTGCTATGTGATCTTTTATGTATTGAAAATAAAGTATCGATATACTTTATTTTTACCTTACAATTTGCTTTGTTTGTTTTATTTTAAAAATAACTTTATTACTTGACATCGTTGAAGAAAATCACATGTTCTTTATGTATTGAATGCAATGAAACGCAAATCGTTAAAAACGAAAATAACTGACTTATTTAATCCCTAAATCGGTATAATAATTTGAGTTAATGCCTCACATGCTAATGCAGCCCTCATCTCTATTCTTGTGTGCTATAACCTCTAAATTTAAAGTTTTGAGTTTCTTATAAAAAATCGTATCTTGATTTTTTGGTTATAATCGCATATTTCTAAGTAAGGAAATAAAATGACCTTATTTTTAAATTCTGTGTTTAAGGTTTCAATGAATCCAAGTTTGCGTTTATTTTCACCTAACAGAACTATATATGTTACACAAGGTAAATGTTCAGTAAATATAAAGCACTGATTTAATTTTTTTTGTCCGGTATTGTTAAATTATTGTGTAAAGGTAAGCAAATTAGTTAAATGTAGATTATATAATAAATTTTCGACGTAAATTTTGCAAAAAACTGTTCATCTGTCATTGAAGACTCCTGAAGTCTTATGATACATGTCCCATTCCTAAATACAGTTTGAATTCTATATGTCAATTCTATATAGCATGGGGCTATCAGATGAGTTCCTTAAATCCGAAGAGAATACATATATTTGTGTCATGATCATGCTACAGGTTCTTTCAGTAAAATGCCTGATTTTATAACCGGTTTGTAAATAAATCGTGCCTCCATCCAGTTCTTTGTCTTAAGGCTCACTGTGTTGTCTATGGGTATTAAAATAGAACAGTGCAAGAATTTTTTTAACTTAAAACAAAACAGTTTATACATTACTATGTCTATATACACATAGAGCAAGAAATTATTGTTGGAAAATTGTAATGAATAAAAACGGTTGAGTTTTCAACTAAAAAAATAATAACTTGTATGAAACGATGTATATCTATGCATTATTAAATAAATTATTCACAGAAAACAATAAATCTTGACAACAATGTGAGGGGTGGTAGGGTTTTACAGCCTGACTGGGTCGCAACCACCATGTATATAGCGAAAAAGCCTGTCATAGTGATTCGCTCCCGCGGGTCGCGTTTCGGGATCAGCCTGTGCATATCCAGCTATTCACAGACCGGCATGGCAGTGGCGACCAGCGATGGATAGTGTGTCACTCGGTGGTCGCCGTTGTTTTTGGACTGTACTGTGCTTACCATCAGGCAAAGTGCAGTCACTTTGCCGTGCTACAATAAAAAAAAAACAAAATAATATATTTACAACAAACTTCTGTCCTCATTTTTCACTCAAATATTGCACATTTAAGCTCATAGTGGTTAAAAAAATATTTAATCTAAAAGAACAAGGAATTTGATATGTGTTCGCAATACTAACCTACATAAAGAAGTAACAAAGCTGCTGCTCTATTCCTCTATTAACATAAAGTGACTCAGTCGGATTTGCTCTGACTAATTCCCTCCCTCGCTATGCTCGCTTGCCTGTGATATATGTGGAGAGGCTTTATGATCATACAGATAATTTATACTATATTTTTTTGTAGAATTGTGGCAGCTGAGTTTTGGATTAAACCATAGTAGAAATAAAACAAAAAATATAAGATGGTGAAATCGGTGAAAATCGTTCCCTTTGTCATACAAATAATTTATATTTGATGTTTTTTTTTTCTGAAATAATAGTGAACACTTATAAAACAACAAAATTATAGTACTATAAACCTTAAAAATGCACACCTGAAGGAAAAATCACATTCCCTTACACATAATTTTAAACACATTAAAAAAACTATGTATCTCTGCAGGGTGAGAGGGTGGGTGTCTTTTGAAAAGTACCAACCCTTCCCCTCTCCCCATCCCTCCCTTCCCCTCTCCCCATCCCTCCCCCCAACACATGCTGGCAATACGCTTTTGACTCCCCTGGTGTTGCAAGTGGCTATGGAGGGTGAACACCAGGTGACCACCTGTTCCTTTGCCTCCTAGATATAAAAATAAATGTTAATACATTACACACATTTATTCCCTCTATGAAATGCTTTATTTTTACCTATGACTTTTTCACTATAATCCAGCAATCCGAACATTCCAATAATTTGGACCCTCAGGTTTTTAATAGTGCCCGATTAGTGAGATTATTATACTGTACTAATATATATTGTGTATCAATTATTTGACAAAACTTTATTTGACAAGTATTTGAATCCATTCTTCTTCTTACCCTTATCCCACATAAGTAGGGTCGGTACAACATGTTTCTCATGTTGTGGTATATGATTTGGCTTAATTTTTACGATCGGCCGCCTGCCTGACATCAACCCTCCTTGGGATTATTTTGTTGTACCACTGTATGTATGATTACGAATGGTTACGAAGTCTGATGGGCTCTTTTAACCTTAAAATTTTTCGTTCCAGTTAAAAACGAAGTTCTTCCAGATTATGGTTTGCATGCTATATTGCTATTTTTTTTTTCAGGATTCGTGGTTTCAGATTCTTCATGTTAATAATATAATATTAGATATAATAAACCATTATAAAAACACAAAATATGAAAACTATAATAGAAAAAAAAAAAAAAAAGTATTTGAATCCATTATAGTATAAAATTATTTAAAATAAATATATTTTCTTTTTCAGTGAAACAACTCTACTCTCCTGCGGCTCTTGGCATAGACACCTATCTTCAAGCAAGAAAGAAAATGAAAGAACAGTTTACTAACTTCTCGGATAAATTTAGGACAAAGATGAATGATTTTGTTTCCGATCCTAAAAATATGATATTTACTGAGGACTTAAAAAATATGGTACACTTAGCTGATCCCACAGACCTTGAACTGGTGTTGAAAATGATAAAAAAGTGTGTACATTTAAAGTTTTATATTTATGATATAATTTTGTTAACATAATAAAATGATGTGTGTAATATGCCAATGAAATTTCAGATTCAACACACAAACTACAGAGTATAGATTTGGCTCATTTGTATTTGGACCAGTTGTTATGAGAATGTTCCATTTTCATGATGCACCTAAAGAAGCTCTAGAGGTATTGATTTTGTTGTATTAACTGGTACATGCAACATTGTCTCTAATAAAATGAATTTCGAGTAGTATATGATGAGAAAAATTAAACTTAACTGACTAGATACAAGTAAATTAGGAGTTTTTGGTGGGGTCTTGGAATGTCATGTAGTGGTCTTTATATTTTATCCATAATCTTGTGTTATTTGTCTCTATATTGTGTTATGTTGGTGGTGCTTTACGTAATATAGTTTGGTTATTGTGCACAAGTTATGTGGATCTGAAACAATACCACGGAGCATGGATTCTGACTTGCCAACAAAACTCCCAGGAAAGTTCTAACAAGATGGCCGCCATTTTGTTAGTTTATTGTAATTATATCAAGAAACAAGTAATATCGTTAGTCACTGACAGTAATAGTCTACTAGAAAACTGGTTGCCAAAAATAAAATAGAAGTAAATTACAAGATATGCTTGACATAAATTATGCTCTATATCAGGGGTGGCCAAACTTCTTGATAGTATTAGCAATTTATCAAAATTTGAAAATTTTCAGGAGCCATAATTAAATACAAGTTGGACGATTACGTCACTGTTTATGTTCGTCCACGTAGTTTTCAGTCAGTTATATTATTCTTAACTTGGACGGAAATTTGTTACAATGTTGCACTTAGTCTATCAAATGTGTTGTCAGTAATTTAACATTTAATTAAACAATTATTTTGTTTGTAAAGAGCAGAAGTCAGAAATACTTAGTGTCATCCTAATTAATATATATATTAGATTAATAATATTTTTTTTAAATCTAAAATTGTTTCACATCTGTAAGGGAGAAAAGAGTAGCATGTTGTAGTACTTCTGATTGCTATCCAAAATGCCAATCGCATGTTAGGAATCCCTTTTTAGACAGTATGATTAAACTTACATTCCTCTTATAATCTTGGGGTCCTAGAGACGAACTTCTTAGCATTCCATGGATTCACCGTGCGGGTGCCGGGTCCATCGTGTGGCCGAGGGAGAAACTCAGAGCAGTTCCCAGGACTTGCGACCCAGGTGTAGGTTTAAGGAGGCCCCCTTTGAGATGCACATCAACGCTCACCTTCACTGCTCGAGTTTCCCGCCCTGCCTAGCCAAATTTCGTAGAAACCTGTTAGTGCAGGCTTTGATACTCATTCTAAAATAGAACTTACTGCAGTTCTCGACAGGCCAAGGTCATTCAGAAGGTTATAGTGAGATTTTGCTGGTATACCTCTCGCTCCTACTTCTACCGCGTATAAATTAACCACATAACCATTTTTTTAAAGTTTCTAACTAGCTTGTCAGTGGCGTAGGTCTAAGGTCTATTAAGGTTATATACAGTTGTTTCACTATTTATAGTTTTTATTAATCAAACATTTAAAACAAAACTACATCATTTTGTTCTAGTGTTTCGAAGATCCAGCGAACAGTGGATTTTTTGATCAATTAGTAACTTATCAAATACTCTTAGATCTTCTATATAATAACGAAATGTATGAGGAAATGTACAGAGTGTTTGAAAGAGTACAGGAGAAGCAGATTAACATGTCTAAATATCCAAAGTATCCTGTCGTTTTGATATTGGCCGCATGTTATAAACAGGTAAGGACTTTCTATATGTTGTTTAAACTAAAGTAGACCGGATAAAATATCACAATAATAGCTTTTATAATAAAATACTACTCTTTTCTAATAATATCTAATATTACCTTAAACTTTTATCATATATATATAGTAGGCGGTAGAGCTACGCTGAATCTATTACTGGTTTCAGCATGAATGGTACCACCTGACCCACAGAAAACCGACGTGAAGTAACAGTGCTTGCATTGTTGCGTTTCGTTCGGCCAGTGAGATCGCCGGAGGCCCACCTCCCCTCCTCACCCTCTCCCTCCCTTTTCCCCATACACAGGCCGGCAACGCACTTTCGACTCCCTTGCTGTCGTTAGTGTCTATGCACGGTGGTGATCACTAAACGTCGGGTGACCCACCTGTCCGTTTGCCTCCTATTATATAAATAATAATAATAATTTAGACAAAGTAAATTTGTTAGATGTCCTTTTACGTTTTGAGCTATCTGTAGTTTGTATAAATGCTATAAATTGATTAGTGTTTGTACTCTGTTGTGCTATATTTGTTATAAACTGATTATGGGTCTAGGATATAAATAACTGCACTAATTTGATTTTTGATTAAATCCTAGTTGACTATCCTCAAATATTGTATACATGTTGTCAGTAATAAAGAGACAGAGATAGGGTATAATTCATCTTGAAAAAAAAAGGATTTTTCCCGATGTGTATGTCCAATATATATTACTGGCAGCGTAGTCGGAAGAACAAGCTACTTGAAATTTAAATATTCTCCATACAGCTGAACAGATGCTGAAAGTACTATTTTAGAAGGTTTTAATGTTTCCTTGTCATTAATATATAATTGAATCTACTATCTATATATTCTAAAAGCGGGCCTGGCGGGAGTTACTCCGTCCTGATAATAATAAAAAAAACCTTGACAATCTATATACCTTTACCTTCCTCATGGATTACTTTATGTACTGGTGGAAACCGCATGAGAATCCGTTTAGTTTTTGATTTTATCGTGAACAGACAGACAGACAGACAGACGTAGCATAATACATTGATTTATGATATGTAGTCGAAATCAAAATACTCTTTATTCAATGACTTTACCTGAGAACGCACTTACGAACGTCAAAACTACCACCGGTTCGAAAAACAACCCAGTCATCGAGAAGAACCGGCAAGAAACTCGATCTGGTTTATCTTTTCATAATAACTTATATCTTTTCTTATTATTACAACATAAAGCTACATTCGTTTTTAGTGGCTGCACAGAGAGAGGCGTCACTTCCAGACGTCGCTATCGTTCAGTGATATATATAATGGACATAAGGGTCCTTTCAGAGCCCGAGTTGCAATCGCGTCAAAAATAGTAAACGTATTAGCATAGAACTATGTCCAAACGATGCGGAATGTCTTCTAGATGTTCCTAGGATACTTATTTTTTTAATTCCGTTGCCCCTTGTCCATTTTGAAGTGAAACTTCTAATGCGCCTTCCAACAAGGTTGCGTTAAATGTTTAACGCTAGGGGGTATGACTGCACTGTTGCGTTAAACGTTCAACGCTCCTGGGGAGGGGGAATAGAAAGAGACATATCGGGAAAAATAATCAAACATTTCGTATCTTACTTTAGTTATCATAATCCCATTGTAAATGTTATAGATTTGGATATTTCTCCACTCGAAAATGATAATTAAAAGATTTGATCAATTTTGAATTGTAAGCAATGTTAATAAAGTTTGTCTTAAAGAGACAATATGATTTCACTAAAAATCAATTTCTACCCCTTCCTATTTTCATTACCACATTACGAAGTTTCACTTGTTCCGTGCGGAGGGACTCCAAGCACTATTTTTTTAAAATGCCCAACGAAGAATGTGGAATCATTTAGTAAATCTATAAACTTTATAATTTGTAAAGTAAAGCTATGATATTAAAATTCTCTATTTATTTGGTTTTCATTTCAGAACACACCTGAAAGTCTGAAGTATGCATCAAAACTTTGGTCTGACATGACTACGGCTGGAACTTCCCCTCTCAGAAGAGCTTCAACATTCTTTGCAGGTTTTTAATATGATTTTATGAAATACCTGCAGCATAGGAATATTAGGGAATTAAAAAAAAATATATTTTAGGGCAGTAAAAAGTTGAAAGGTTTCTGCCATTACTCCTACGTTTTATATCTGAAAATATTTCCTTTTCACAGCATTAGCCCTAAAACAAGGCGCACCTCATATAGCATTGGAATCAATATCGCTGCAGAAAAAACATTATGTCACTATAAGAAATATTAAGGTACGTTCACGAATTTTGTTTATATTCACACTACATCATTATATCATACATATCTTAAAGTCTGTTTGTCTGTTCGCGATAAACTCCAAAACCACTGAACGGATTTTCATGTGGATTTCACCAGTAGATAAAGTGATTTATGAGGAAGTTTTAGGTATATAATTTGTCAAGGTTTTTTTATTGTCAGGGCGGGACAACGTCCGCAGTGCCCTCTAGTTTAGACAAAATTGTAAACATGGCTAAACTTTACACGCAATTCTTCTACAAAATTGAAACCTTGAGTTACATCTTTTTTTGATTAAAACAATTACATCAAACTGAAATAGTTTAGAAAATTATCCGATACGAAATATATATAAGAGTTGTTGAGGTATGTATGCTTGGTACACATATATGATTCAACAACTCATATATATGTATGAATAGTTAGCTTAGGTTACCGGAGATAGGTCGCGAATTGCATGTATGTCCAAG
Organism: Antheraea pernyi; assembly: GCA_015888305.1. Taxonomy (NCBI): domain Eukaryota; kingdom Metazoa; phylum Arthropoda; class Insecta; order Lepidoptera; family Saturniidae; genus Antheraea; species Antheraea pernyi. The sequence continues at coordinate 37,454 of MU159171.1, read as the reverse complement.
CCGAGATGTGCCGTGCACCCTTGAGCTAGTTGTCAAATACAATCGGCCGAGTGCCTTAAGCGCTTGCCTTAATAGTCCGGTGAAGCTGTTAAGACCTTGCTAGGTCACTAGCGTAGTAAGTTCGAAGAAAAAAGTGCGATATAAACGATTACAATTCTACTCGATTCATTTTCAAATGTAACTACTTAAATAAACGTAAAAATAATATTGTACGTTCACGTTCACATCTACTAGAAATGCAGTTTTGTTCTAGGCTACTACGCCTTTTTTGAAAACTTTGTAATTTTTTTAATTATCACGAAACGGGCATATATCAGCTAGTAATATATATGTAATGAAAATATAATTCCTTTTAGGATAATTCATGTCAAATCTAATGAACGTATCAGCATAGGCATAATAGAACTAGGCATTAGAGACAGAATTTTTCGTAGACGGTTCTATGTTGCTTTCTTTTGGATTCGATTGACCTTTTGCCAATTTTTAAATACCCAATTATGTGGACGGGAGACAGCTAGTTTTATAATGACATTTTATGATATAATGTAGTACTGTTGCTTAGGAATTTTTCTATCCGTTGCAGGCTGTAGCTTTGGCTCAGATGGGAAGAGTTGATGATGCCCTTCCGGTGTTGAGGAGTGTTTTAGAGATTGATATACCCGATCAAAAGGACAAACACACTTTCTTCGAAGAAACTGTATGTATATAATTGTTATATCTTTTAATATAAATTATCTATCTATCTATACTATAATATTATAAAGTGGTAAAGCTTGTGAATTTGTGACGTTGTAGGGGGTCATCTCAGGAACTATTGGTCCGATTGGAAAAAAAAATACAGTGTTATATAGGCCATTTATCGAGGAAGGTTATAGGCTATATATCATCATGCTACGACCAATGGGAGCGCAGCACCAATGAAGAATGTTTCAAAATCCTTTTTTTTCCTATTGAGTGCTTGCGCTGCGTGTTAGCGATAGCCCAAAGTAAATATTCAATGCGGATGAAGTCGCGGGCAGAGACTAGTGTATAAATAAAGGAAATTCAGTACTTCTTTATCCTCTGTTTATCAATTAACATTTATAACATTATTATCAATTAACTTTCTTGATCTATCTTTTATTTTGACCATCCATATTTTGAGGCCTTTATTCCTTATACTTCACGATACTTATGTTATACATTAATTGGCATTAAAAAAATATAATATTAAAGTTAAAAAAAAATCGAATTATGGTCGAAATGTGACCACTCGACCACCTAATTATAAATTAGGCGAGAAATAAAACAGTTCGGTAATCGTATCTCTTCTATTTGTCCACTGATTTTCTTTATTTATTTTTAATTTTGAAGTTATAGAACTTTAGTGTTGTCAGTAGAAAAAGCATCCCATGATATCGATATTATGGCTGTCTATCGGTCATACAATGTATATTATTTTTACATAACTCAATAATGTCTTTATCATTTAGAAAAAAAAAATGTTGTGTAGTTCACACACGATAGAAGTAACATTTTCAAAAAGAAAGCGACCCTTATTTTGGTCGAATTTGCATTATTAATAATTTAAATAATATTGTATGATATGTTAACAATCTTTTTTTTTTTAACAATCGTACTTCTTTGATTATTGTTGCCATTGTCGAGTAGTTAATAATGTAATATACATACATACATGTATGTACACATATATGTTTCAACAACTCATATATGTATGAATAGTTAGCTTAGCTTAGGTTAGCTCAAATAGGTCGCGAATTGCATGTATCAGGCAACAGCCCAAGCCGAGGTGTGTCGTGCACCCTTGAGCTAGTTGCTCAAATAAAATCGGCTGAGTGCCTTAAACGCTCGCCTTAGTAGTCCGGTGAAGCTGTTAAGACTTGTTAGGTCAACGGCGTAGTCAGTTCGAAAAAAAAATTTAGATTTCTTGTGATAATTTCAATGGTTCTAACAAGCCGGTGGCTCCCTTGTTACAACTTTCCAGGGAGGTTTTTGTGACATCACAGAATTCATGTTCCGTGCTATTATTCCCCGTCCAATTCACTTGTGCACAATAACCGAACAATATTACGTAAAACACCACCAATATTATAATCATAGAGTTAAATACCATAACATTCCAAATGACAGATTAAGATTCCGTCTGAAACTGAAATTTTATCCACACCACCTGGCTGGGTGGAGGTCTTCCACGGTAAGGTTCTCAAGGTCGTTTCTGCCTCGTACTTCGATCCTGTGGAATCGACTCCCAGCGGCGGTATTTCCAAAGAATTACGATTTACAAGCCTTCAAAACACGAGCGTACACTTCTTTAAAAAGCCAGCAACGCACTTGCGACTCCCCTAGTGTCTATGGACGACGGTGATCACTTACTATCAGATGACTCATCTGTTCGTTTGCCCCCTATAATTAAAAAAAAAATCCCGCCAAAGACATGGTAACAATTATTGTTATTTATTATTTAAAGATAATGCAAGTACGTGAAGCTGTGAATAAATGTGATAACAGCGATGTGAAGAAAGAATTTGAAAATATCGAGAAAGCACTTCGGGATCGTCAACTCGTTGACAATCAGGTGAGATGAAATGTAGTCAAATTAGCGTATCTCTTTCTCTGTAGCCGTTTTCATCCATTTTGGGTAGTAAGTAATAGAGAACTAGTGAGTGGCCATATTTGATTCTTGTTTGTATTATACTAGCGGGCACAGCGGACGCTATCCCGCCGTGGTAATAAAAACAACCTTAACAAATTATATACCTAATCCTTCCACATGAATCACTTTATCTACTGGTGAAAACCGCATTAAAATCCGTTCAGTAGTTTTTGCGTTTATGAAATGACATAGGACTTTGTTTTATAATGTCTAGTGACTTGCAGGCACAGCGGACGTTCTCTTGCCCTGGTTTTACTAATTGAAATTCTACAATCAGACCGCAGCGCCACCTACCGTGACCAGTTGTGAATCTAAACCGTTCTTGAAGATACATAAAAAAAAATCACCAAAATCTGTTCAACCTTTTAGGAGGAGTTCAGTTACACATATATACAAACGAATTATATATGTAGTTGTCTAGTTACATGACTTTCATCTCTTCTTGTAATATACCCTTACCATGCTAACATATTACTCCTCAACTTCTTTACACAAATACAAACTCTGACGAAGTATGTCAATACTATAATATGTCAATAATATTCTTAGGAATCTATTTAGTTTTTTATTATTCTGAACAGATTTTACATATACGGGCAAAATAAGCCGAGCTTATTACAATTATCAGTAATACTTTAGATTTTATTTTTTTTATAATAGAACAAAATAAACAGTCGAAAATAATTATTGCATGAAAACGTGTGCGAAGCCGCGAGTACTTGTTAGTGTTTACATAAAATGTATGCATATAATAATAATGTTAATCTAACGTGTCAGGTGTCTATACTGTTTAGATTTTTGTAAGAAAAAAATTGATGCAGGTATAAGTTATAAAATACATTTCAATCATTTTTAGAGATGTCTGTCTGTCTGTATATATGAACAGCGTTCACGATAAAAACATCATCATCTTCATCATCTCAGCCTATAGTCGTCCACTGCTGGACAAAGGCCTCACCACACGTTCTCCACAGCGTACGGCTCTGTGCCGCCTGTAACCAACGGCTCCCCGTGACCCTTATAATGTCATCGGTCCATCTGGTGGGGGGCCGTCCCACGCTGCGCTTTCACGATAAAAACATGTCCAATGAAAATTATAAACCATATCCTCGAGTATCATTTAGTGTTGGTTTCATTAAAATCGGTTCACTCTATCAAAAGTTACTGTCATTTTAATGACGACGTGAATTAAGTACGGTAGAAAAGTAGATAAATAAATGGACTTAACACATTCGAATGATTTTATTAATCACTGTTTATTTACATAAAGTTTTACGCAGATAAAGTCGCGGGCAGAACTTTAACCCTATGTTGTTGATATTTCTCAGAAAATATATTAGAGGACTATGGACTTACAGTATGACAGGGTTAACAGTTGTTCCAATTATTTGGAGTGTCTGTCTGTATGATTGTTTACTCGTGTAATTACTTAAATTGTTATTATTTTTAGGTGTGTAATCTTTGATCAACAATAACTAGATAAAGGGTCACGTACAAAATCGAAGCTAAATCCTGTCCGAGTAAATATATACTTAAGTGTAGCTATTTGTTTACTAAGGGAGAAAAAGGTTTAAAACACTTTTAAGTTCAACCTAATTACAACCATGACACCTAGTAATAAAGTCACGAATGTTCAAAATATTATCTAATATTTACGATAAACCGAGCAAAGCAATAAATTACTCCCGTCACATATGAAAAGACAACATAAACAACATTTAATGTGAATTCAACCTTAACACGCAATGAATAAAGTACTTTTTCCCGTTAGTCTGCGTGGTTGGCGAGCCTTGACCAACTATTTGTACCACATTTTAAAATCGGTAATTTTATTCAAAATTTAATATTATTTGTTAGTTTAAAGCTTAATATATAACTTATTCAACATGTATTTAGGGAAAATAAGATACTCCAGCCGTTAAATTGCTTTTTCGGGTATTATTTTTGCATCTTTCGAATACACTGCAGCATTATGAAACGTGTTTACATTGGCTGTGTTTCAAGCAAACTAAACAAAATAAAAGCTCACGTTTCAAGTGAGCTGTTATTTACATAGACGTATTTTTCGCGCCGACCGGATATCTAGTTATTGTTGATCGATGTGTGTAATACTAATTAAAGTTTCAATGTTTTTCCAGTGTTTAGACGATCTTCTCAATGTTGAGATTGCGATGAATAAGAAAAATAAAGAGCTACCAAGAGGTATGCCGTTCCAGACGAAAAGAATGCCATTCGTACAGCGTCAGAGAAGAAATTTCTTATCTTAGTATGAGATAATTATGAATATCGTAGTTTTTTGTACATAATTGAAATTTCTTGTATGTGTTATTTGTATGTATAGGTGTCTCAAATGCGAGTGTGTTTAATAGAAATATTGCTGGTATAAATTAATTTGTTAAATAAGTTTAAAAAAAAAAAAAAAATATGTAGTCCATACAATTGTGTTTTATTTATTGAAATTTTTAGACCAGGTTTGCGCGCGAGTTCGTCCCCGTGGAACCTTATTTAAAAAAATTGTTATTAATAAAATCATCCGAATTATTAAGGACGCGCTCTCAATTTTTCGCGGTTCAATTTTGGCATCGAGTCCTACTTACTAGATACGTACAGCTCACGCACAAAGACACGACAACTGATAACCGGGGGATTATAGCGCACTTTAAACGACTTTGATACTTTTATAAAAAATTACTTTTTGTTAATTTTATGCTATAGTACCAAAATAATATTATAGTTTTCAAGGTCATACTACGTCGAGAACAGTATAATTAAACCTAAATATGTATACCTACGTAATAAACAGAAACATTGAATTTGTGCTCAAATATTTAGCCCCTTAGTGCCCGATCAAGGTATAATTTCTCAACATTCTCATGAGGAGTAGTATTGTATCTGGGTCATAGTCTAGATAGCTAGAAACATCAAGTTTGTGCTTAGTCTCCCAGTGTAGTAGCATAGTTGCAATATTTTAAAGTTTGATCAAGTAGTCCGGTGAAGCTGTTAAGACCTTACTAGGTCAATATCATAGTCAGATCGAAAAAAAAAAGTTTGATGAAGACTGTTTATTATAACTGAATCTTAGTATAGATTATAGTTAGAAACATCGAGTTTATACTCAAAGGCTTAGTGAATTCTTAAGAACCAGGTGAGAGCTATTTCACTGTTAGAAACCTATTAATTTAAAAAAACCCTCTGTACATCATTGTTAAAGGTTCAATGTATCTGTAGTTAGTTATTATGTTTACCAAAGTTCAATAGTTTCGTAATTCCTATCGAAAAACATCGAAAATGGATCTCTTTTAAGAGCGCGCCCTTAAGACTAATTACTTATCTACTTTTCTCTGGTACTTATGTCGTCATTAAATTTACAATAACTTTTGGTGGAATGAACCGATTGTAATGAAATAAAAAGTAAATGTTGTTTGGGGATATGCTTTATGGTTCTCTTCGCGAGGTTTTATCGTGAACGCAGTACTTTAGCAGTGATGCGTGTGCCCACATACAGACAGACGTTTCTAAAAAAACGATTAAATGTATTTTATTATTCCCAGACACTTGTTTTTTCATAAAAATCTAAAAAGTACAAAGACGTTAGATTGATATTCTTATTATAGGTATTAAATAAAATTATTATTAGTATTTCTCATTATTGGAACTCTCGACTCTGAATTCGTACACAGAATTTAATAAATTTAATTTTGACATTATAATCTGTTAACATGATTCACAAAATTATGCAAACTAAGAGGTCGTAACTAGCTTGGGGGTGTAAAATAATATCTAAGACTTGAGACACTCAAGCCAACCTCACCTGCACGTGGTGTACCCTGCTGAATAACGCACGAGGCAATGGCGAAAGCGGGGTGGTAGGGTTTTACAGCCCGACTGGGTCGCAACCACCATGTATATGGCGAAAAAGCCCGTCATAGTGATTCGCTTTTGCGGGTCGCGTTTCGGGATCAGCCTGTGCATATCCAGCTTTTCGCAGGCCGGCATGACAGCGGCGACCGGCGATGGATAGTGTGTCACTCGGTGGTCGCTATTCTTTTTGGATTGTACTGTGCTTACCATCAGGCACAGTGCAGTCACTTTGCCGTGAACAATTAAAAAAAATTATAATATGTACAATATAGAGGCGCAAGTTTCTAGTTCTAACAAAGTAGTAATTAAGGGACAATTTGAAACGTCAGTTTACTTAGTTTAATACAAACTAGTGGGCGCCCACTGGTCGACATTCGACCATAGCTCATTGATTTTTTAAAGTTTGAATTTTATTAGGGTTAATATCATTGTTGAATGTAGAATGAAAAAGGGTAATTGGAACGTAAGAGTAAAATAATACATACAGTCGAGCATAGCAACCTCCTTCACAACCTTTTTTGAAGTCCTTTATTGACAGATGTCAAAATGTCTTTTTTATTTACGTGTGTATATGTTGTGTAAAATTAAAGCAGTCGTGTGAGTAATGCATATTTTAATTAATTTAATGTACTTCTAATGTATTTTATATAAAATAAATAGCTTTCTGCACTTCTCCTCCATATAAACTTTAACTATGCCAAATTTCACGTTCATCCGTTAAAAATTCTGTTAAAAAGGGATACAAACTTTAGGCTTCACGTATTAATATAATGATAATTATGTAATTAATGCTAAGAGGTCGTTAAAATGTAATTTCTCTATAATAAAGTTCTTCTATTTTATTTTTGACAACCAGTCTTCTAGTAGACTATTACTGCTATTGTCGAGTGAGTAACGATATTACAAGTTTCTTGATATAGTTACAATGAACTAACAAGATGGCGGCCATCTTGTTAGAACTTTCCAGGGAGTTTTTGTGGCAAGTCAGAATCCATGCTCCGTGGTATTATTTCGGATCCACTTCCCTTGTGCACAATAACCAAACTATATTACGTAAAGCACCACCAACATTACACAATATAGAGCCAAATAACACAAGATTATTGATAAAATATAAAGACCGCTACATGGCATTCCAAAATCCCGCCAAAAACTGTATAATAAAGTTTTAATTATTATTAAATTTAATGTGGGGATGTAACATCTTTAGGAAATAACTCAACGGGCGGATTGTCATTTTTCTCTACGTAACTTCTTATATTTTTCTTTACAATAAATATACAATGAACAATATTCACACCAGTTCAAAATAATATTTCGGCGTGACCTTACATTTACCCTCTTGTTCTCTTAAACCTAAGATCATATTACCTCTTGCTTAAATTAAAATCTAAATTGGTGTACCCGTGTCACTGTCATAAGGTTCTCATTAGCATTAAATGCCTATTGCTTATTAGTGGGTACGTATCTAATAAAGAAGTCTGTATACTAATATACATAATGGGATCAAGTTTATTATCTGTGTTAAAATTAATTAGAATGTGTGGGTAATATATATATTTTTTATCATAGGAGACAAACGAGCATGTGGGTCACCTGGTGTTAAGTGATTACCACCGTCCATTAGACACTTGCAACACCAAGGGAGTCGCAAGTGCGTTGCCAGCCTGTGTTTGGAGGTATGGGGAGGAGAAGGGAGGGTAGGAAAGGGGGGCTAGGGGAGGTGGGACTACGGCGCTCTCACGCACGCACGCACGAAACGCAACAATGCAAGCACTGTTACTTCACGTTGGTTTTCCATGAGATGGTGGTACTACTCCGGGCGAGCCGACCCATTCAGTAATAGCTTCACCGTGGCACTACCTCTTACCAAATATAGATATATGTACAAAGATTTTTGAGTGGTACTACAGTATTTACAGGTGATATGGTAAGTTAATAATCCTGTATAGTAACTAATAACCCTAATAAATAATAGATAAGAATACCGCTATACCAACATACATCTCAGTAATTATACGTCCAATTAATAAAAAGAAAAATATGAAAACAAAACCTTTTTACAAACATGACTGTTTTATGTGTTACATATGTTACAGCACCATTTTCGGTAATAATTGAGGTTATTATGCTATTAAGCAATTATTTGAAAAAAATGATGTTAAATAATAAAAATTGGAATTTTAAAATTGAGTCTAAGGTATTGTACACACTAAAACAATAAGAGTAATAAAGTTGTTTGTCTGTAGTGTGATATTTTAATTTATACTTATAGAGTTTCCTTGAGATAAACGTCTTCAAATTTATCGTCTACTCTTTTGATCAACAAGCCTTCTAGAAGCCTTCAAGTTGTACACAAAATAATAGAATAGTTTGAAATATTTAAAACCTTATTTGATATTCACATTTTTAACTATATTGGAAATTTAATATTTATAGGTTTACTAAAATACTTTTCCTTGTGAACTTCTTAGAGTTAAGTTTTTTTTAATTTTATGATATACGTATTCAAACTTGCGGGATACTTATCCTAGTTATTAGGT
>MU159171.1:12245-27880 GCA_015888305.1 Antheraea pernyi | reverse complement strand
TTTTCGTTTAGGGCATTGTTTAGGTGCTGAACCAGGATCCAACCAACTTGCTGAGCGCTTGCGGTTATCAAACAGAATCCATTTTTCATCGCAGGTAAGAATCTGGTTCAAAATTCCTTCACTTGTTTGTCTGTTGAGCAGTGCAAGGCACATCTCGACGCGTACTTTGCTCTGGCGATCAGTGAGTTCGTGGGGCACCCATTTGTCAAGCTTTTTTACCTTGCCAATTTGACGCAAAGGACCATGCTAATTCAGCCATAGATTGTGCATCGTCAGCTTCCACAATCGCCTTTAATGTATTGGTAATGACCGGTGCTGTTTAATGTGGATTTCGTTAATATAATTTGTTTAATCTTGCTACATAACATATCGTGAGTGATTGCGAAACTGTTACCTCAAATTCTCTTTTTGACATTGACAGTTTCGATTTCTACTTATCAAGTTTAATTCGTTATTGTCGACCAAAGTCTTCGGACGACCGCGAGGTTCATTTTTCAGGTCGAAATTCCCAGAACGAAAGCGAGTAAACCAATAACAGGTGGTGCGTTGGTTTGTAGTGTTAGCTCCGTAAACGTCGTTGATGTTGCGTGCCGCTTGTGCCGCGTTGCTGCCACAACGGTACTCATATTCCATAATTACTCGAATTTTTAACGTATCCATGATGACAAAAACGATTGAAATGCGATGAAAATGTAACACTAATCAATAAACAAATGACTACTTTTGGAAAAAGAATTCCAGGTTTTTAAAATAAAATAAATTTGAAATTAGAATTCTTAGCCAAACAAAAATTATTTTGATTTGAAATGGCCAGTAGGTACTACAGAACGACAATTTCATAGGTAAAGACCTATTATTTAATCCTAAGTAATATTATAAATCTGAACGTGAGTTTGATAATTTCTTATACTCTCACACCTTAACTACTCAAGAGATCGTCATTAAATTTTGTACACTGTCCGGGGTATAGAAATGGACAGGTATAGGGTACCTTTCATCCAGAAAAAAAATGCACTCTTCCAGGGCGATAAATCAAATCCCCATGAACGTAACGAAGGCGCGGGCAAAATTTAGTCAAGAACAATTTCCTAAATTGCTGTTAATTCATATAATAGACACAAGAAATGCTATAACATTGTTGTCCATATAATTTGAGTTACTTTAAAACAGTTATACAGTTACAACTACAGTTGACAGTACTCTAATATCATGATTTTTTTTAAAAGAGTTTTCGAAAGCTTGTCCCGTAAGGATCACGATCCAATAGAAACCGCGAAGCGAATGATCAGTTTTATACAGAAGTTGGTCGGCATTCGTAACATGTTCGGAGATATTGAACGTAGTATTATTTAGTATTTCCAAAATTACGTTGGTTCCGGTTCTTATAAAACGGAGATTTTATAAAGAACTAACTGTACCCGCAACTCCGTCCGCGTGTAACCTAATGTAAAAAAAGAGTGATTAATTATTTTTTTCTTCGAACTGACTATGCTATTGACCGGTGAGGGTCTTTACAGCTTCACCGGACTACTAAGGCCGAGCGCTTAGGGCACTCAGCCCATTTGGTTTTTTCAGCCGCTTTGGTTTTTAGGTAACATACAAAGAGTGATTAATAAAACCATTTGAATGCATTAAGTCTGTATGTATTGTAAGAATGTATGTATTATCTACTTTTCTCTCGTACTTAAGTCACGCCGTCTTTAAATGTACAATGATTCAAATGTTTTTTATTATTTATTCCAAGATATCAGCAACATTTTGTTTGACAAAAATCGAAAAAGTACAGAGACGTTAGATTAACATTATTATTATATGTATAGATATGTAACACCTACTGGTAAATTTGTATAATAATAACCATTACAGAGTCATCGGTTTCAATAAGAGTATCTACAGTCCTCGCCAATCTTTTTAGCCGTTCTGCCGTATTAACCTTAAGTGTACATCTAGCGTAGACGATTAAATCGAGCGTCGAGCGTGGCAGGGCGTGCGGCTTTCGTTTCAAACTTCAGTCAATTTAAGCCCTGAGAAGACACATGAATTTTAAAACTCTACTGCCTCAACGAAATTCTGTCATTACTGTTTACTCCCTATGGAAAAGCATTATGATACGTAGTCTAAACAATTCCTTGAAAAATCCCTTCCCTGGCAGTAAAAATATCGTTATAATGGGTTCAGGCGTTTCGGTGATTCTGGAAAAACAATGGAGAGTTACATAACGTCACAAACTCACAAACTTTACCTCTTTATAATATTAGTATAGATTGGAGAGATAGGATAACTTATATTTCGATTTTCGATGACTTCAATATTTTTAATTACAAATTAAATGACTGTCAATATTGATTATTGTTATTAATTGTAAATTTCATCAGTATCGAATAGATGGCACTTTATATTTGTTTGTTGGCAGAAAACTATAGGACCTACTGTTATAGATATTTCATAGATGGGGCCACGTATTAATTTTGAATTTATTTTTCAACTCCAGTTTATGCCACAACGCGTGGACGGGTCATCTAGCTATTTATATGTTTAGGTTATTTTTAAATACCACAATGAGAAAGCACACATGGTATTAAAAATAGCAGTGTAAATGCACATTTATAAGCATCAATCGTTTTTATCGTAAAACTCTATGTATGTATCTTTATATATACATTTCTTCTGTACGTATGTATGTCACTGAAATCTTCCTAAACGGCTGGACCGATTTTGATAAAATTTTGTGTGCGTCTTCGAGTGGATCCGAGAATGGTTTAGATTCACAATTGGACCCGGTAGGTGGTGCTGCGGTTGAATTTTATATCTTTTTTAATATCAAGGCAGGACAACGTCCGCCCGGCCCGCTAGTATGTGTATATAATGACAATAAAGTTTCTTTGAGGCTCAATAGTGCCGAAGCTACTGAAAGTATCGTCAAAGGATTCGATGCGAAATTTTTCATAGGTAGTTCTACGTTATTTATCTTTTCGATTCGATTGACCTTTTTCCATTTTTAACGCCCAACGAGGCGTTACTCGGCAAAATGTCTGCACTGTGCCTGATGATAAGCCCAATACAATCCAAAAACAATGGCGGCCACCGAGTGACACAGTATCCATCGCTGATCGCCGCTGTCATGCCGGCCTGCGAAATCATTACATAGTATAAAACAAAGTCCCCAACCGCGTCTGTCTGTCTGTCTGATCGCGATAAACTCAAAACTACTGAACGGATTTTTATGCGGTTTTCACCAGTGGATAAAGTGATTCACGAGGAACGTTTTGGTGTGTAATTTGTCAATGATTTTTTTTATAATCAGGGCGGGACAACGTTTGCCGTTCCCGCTTGTTATATTGTATATATTAATTATAGTATATTATAAAGTAATTAGTACTCAATTGTTATTATAATGGCATTTCTTTTTCTTAGGCGCTTCGTTGTCTTCTATGTTCGCTGTTATACTATTTGGAGGTGCATTCCTTTACGTCGGCATTTTTAGCCAATTCATTTATTTGGCGGAAGTGTTCCCGAACAAACTTGAAACTTTTCGAGTGATGAACTGCATAAGTTCTACTTCAGTACCACTTTCCAAATACATTTTTATGTGGGCTTCGAGGTATTAGTTTTTTTTTATAGTATAATTTTAATAATTAATTCAACTTAATTGTGATATGTACATCACATGTAATTTGTATAAATAAAAAAAAAAATCCCTACTTCAATATTTAGTCCTTATAAAAAAAAGTTCAGTCAGTTATATGGACTGCCGACAGAAGTGGATATTAAAAAAAAAAAGTAAATATGTTCTCCTTTGAATTTTCATATTAATTAGTGTGAATGACAAAATTTAAATTTTAGAATTTCTTTATTGAAATTATTAACATTAGCGTGGTTTTCATATCTATTGGCACTCGGAGCAATAATTATATACATTTTTATAAAGCCTATTAATCAATGAAATGTATGATGAGCTGCAAAATATCAGTATACGCAGGCCCCTATACTATGCGTCGGTAGTCTGACGCAAGTCGTGAAAGCGACACGACCGGTGATGCTTACGTAGCATATCATGACGCGGAGTTATAAATTTATCTCCTGCCAATAACTACCTCTCAACGCGCTTAAAGAAGTTTTCACTTCAACGATTATAGCACTGAATATATAGATAACGCTAAATCTCCTCAGCGGCTGCAAAACAGAATACCTATATAAAGAAAGTAGCTGTAATCTTCAAGATTAGTAAAAAAAAACCTGGTATATATTCTCATTAAAAAAGAGTCGCATCAAGCAGGAAGTCGCGGGCAGAGGCTATTATAGTATAAAATGAAGTCGCTTCCGCTGTCTATTCGTTTAGATCTTTAAACTATTCAACTGATTTTAATATAGTTTTCAGCAATAGATAAAGTGATTCAAGTGAAAGGTTTATGTGTATAATACATACATATTCTAGTACAGTAAAGCAGAAAAATTCTAAGATGTGTATTGTGATGTCATAACAAACATAATTTTGTGCGCTTAAATCGCAAACGCTGGCTAAGCCTTACGAGATAGATCAAATTGATGTACTACGGCACTCTCTCGAAGAGGAGCGTAAACTACGGGTTGTGATCCGTAGAGTCCCCTCAGAACTCCCGACTGACGACATTTCAGACGACCTCAAGGAACAGAAGATTCCTGTTCGCGAGGTTCATCGTATGCGCTCTCCGCGCACCAGGGCTCCATATGATATGGTTCTCGTTGTCCTCGATCGCACCCCTCAGGGGAAAGCGATTTTTAATCTTACATCCCTTTGCGGCCTCTCCGGCGTCATAGTCGAGCCGCCGCGCAAAACGTCTGTGCCCTCGCAGTGTCACAATTGCCAGGTGTACGGACACTCCGCACGAAACTGTCACCTGAAACCCAGGTGCGTTAAGTGCCTCGGCGACCACTCCACTAGGGAGTGTTCTCGCACGAAAGACGCCTCCGACCCTCCGAGCTGTGTTCTGTGCCGCGGCGTGGGCCATACCGCGAATTATCGCGGATGTCCCCGCGCCCCGCGCACAAAGCGCCCTCGATACCCCAGGCAGGCGTCGCCGTCTAAGACGGCCGCTGCCCCCGCCCGTCCTCGACCTCCGCCTCTCATGTCTCGAGAGGCCTTCCCGAACCTGCCGGGCACGTCTCGTGCACCGGCAGCGTCCGTACCCGCGACTAGTGCGCCCCCCCGCCCCTACCGGGCCCCTCAGGCCCCGTGGGCTCCTAAACCCGCGTCCCAGCACACTCCCAAACCTCCGGCGGCTAATCCTTCACAGGATGACCCCGCATACTCCTTTTCCCTATCGAGTATTGACTACGCAGGTCAACTACTCATTTTCCACGAGATCTCGGAGATCTCGGCGTACGAAGAGTGCTCTCGTAATCCGCTACTAGGTGCCGTCACGGCAATCCATAGATTTCCAGCCATCGCGGCTACACTACAACGGCTCGCGCGCGCAGCTGTTAAAAAATAAATAACTCAAATAAGATAGAGTAAATCGCGTATTTACGTCTATCTTCCCCTAAAAATAACCGTCAAACAATAATAATAATTTTTGTTATGTCTATTTTTAGACTTCGGTGCCGTCACCGTTAGTAAATTTAAATTCAATCTTATAAAATGCGTGTTGCGCCCACGCTTTTGTAATCGATCCCTATTAGCTCCCGCACACTTCGCGGTTCTCAATAATATCTCGAGCCTAGGTCGTCCCCGCGCGGAGCCCTCTTGATATTATTTTCGCGATACAGTGACTCACCTACATCACTTGAACACACATATGAGATCATCTCTCTCACACACGTGCACATATATACACATGGTGGGAGGGTTTTGTTTTTTTTTTCCCTCATCGAACTGAATCGAATAGTTTTAGTTCGTTTCAATCCGATATACACGTATTCATTTGTGAATCATGCAATTTCGATTGTATGGTTCACAAATGTATATATGTATGAATAGCTTAGAATAGTTAGCTAGGACAGACGTGTCTTTTTCCAGGAAACAGCCCAAGCCGAGGTGTGCGTGCACCCTTGTGTATGTTACCCAAAACCAAAATCGGCTGAGTGCCCTAAGCGCTCGGCCTTAGTAGTCCGGTGAAGCTGTAAAGACCTTGCCAGGTCAATAGCATAGTCAGTTCGAAAAAAAAAAAAAAAAGCAGTAGTAGTCTACTAGAAGACTGGTTATCAAAAATGGAATGGAAGAAAAACTTGTAATAATATTAACTACTCGACAATGGCAGTAATAATCTAAAAGATTGGTTGCTAAAAATAAAGCAAAAAAAGAGTGCTGAATTATTTTATCATCGCGTTTTTATATCTAGACATGTTGCCAATGTTGCCAATAATACTAATTGATGATGTCGCTTAAAATACGTTAAGCCTAGATAATCTTTGAATTATCATTACGTCTGTTAGAATCAATTTATGACAGATTTTCATATTGCCCTGCTAGCATTAGAAAATATTCTATCAACATATGCAGTGATATTAAAATGATATTTCCCTTTTAAATAAACTTCAGGCTATCGTAGAGGTTGAAGCCAGATCAAGCTTCAGATTTATGCTTTAAAGGATCTGAAGTACAAAGTAAACTAGATTTTTTTTCAGGTCGCGTCTTACAGCTATTTTCAAATTAAGTCAAGAAGGATTAATGTCTCTTTCTGTGAACACTAACGCTCGGACGAAAATGATGGACACATTGCAAAAAGGTCGTTATGCATCGTGGGTGGTGATACTGAACCAATCTGTTACGCATGTTCTTTACCTACTTGTACCACTATTATTTACTATTTTCGGATATGATAGATACCTGCCAACTACTCCGGGAGAAACTTATGGTAAATATTTAGATAATGTTCAGTAGGTAAATACAAAGTAATGGACATTTAGTCGATTACGTTTTTAGGTGGTAGAGTCACGCCATAGTTATTACCAGTTTCAGCATGAATGAGTCAGCTCGTCCGGGGTAGTACCACCCTCTCACAGAAAACCCACGTGAAGTAACAGTGTTTGCACTGTTGCGTTTCGTTCGGTCAGTGAGAGCGCCGGAGGCCGACCTCTCTTCCCCCTTTCCCACCCCCTCTTCCTTATCCCCCTACCTCCTCCCCCATACACAGGCTGGCAACGCACTTGCGACTCCCCTGGTGTTATTAGTGTCTATGAAAGGTGGTGAACACTTAATATCAGGTGATCCAACTGTTCGTTTGCCTTCTTTTGCTATAAAAAAAACCATTTTTCAGATAGTATTAAAGGTTAGTGCTTAGAAATATAGATGTAAACAAATTATAGTATAGACATATCTACATAGATCAATATAGAGAGTATAAATAACATTTACAGCTATATATCTATACATCATATCTAACATGACAGTACTTTTTAGATTTTTGCGAAAAAAATCATTTTTAGAAATGTCTGTTTGTATGCACATTCATCATTGCTAAAGTACTACGTTCACGATAAAGCCTCACCAATCACGAAGTATATCCTCGAATCCACTGTATCAAAAGTTATTGGAATTTTAATGACAACGCGACTTAAGTACGGGAGAAAAGTAGATAAATAAATAGACTTAGTACATTCGGATGGTTTTATTAGTAACTGTTTTTACATTAGGTTTCACGCGAACGGAGTCGCGGGTGTAACTAGTTAATAATAAATTGCACTATTGTGTTATATGTATATATATTATGTATAAAATTTAAATAAAACATATAAATGAAAGCATAGAGGCTTGCCGTTGTGCGCACATCACTCAAAAGGTACTAGATATAATTCGACGATTTTTGTTTAATTTATTTATTAGATAGTTAGGAACTCGGTCCTTATCTAAAACAGTATTATCACAATCGTTGAATGAATGAATGAATTCTTTATTGCACTTTTAATTTGTACACTAGTTGATGTAAAGTTTTAAACCAATATTAGTTTTAGTGGTAGAGCCACGCTGAAATTATTACTGGTTTCAGCATGATTGGATCGATTCGCCCGGGGTAGTACCACCCTCTCATAAAAAATCGACGTGAAGTAACAGTGCTTGCATCGTTGCGTTTCGTTCGGTCAGTGAGAGCGCCGGAGGCCCACCTCCCCTTCCATCTCCTCCTTTCCCTCTCCCTCCCGTAATCCCTTCCCCCCGAAGGGTGGCAACGCATTTGCGACGCCTCTGGTGTTGTTAGTGTCCATGGACGGTGGTGATCACTTAAAAGCAGGTGACCCACCTGTTCGTTTGTCACTAATAAACTAAAAAAATAAAGTTTAAAAAGTGCGATTTGTACAAGCACTTAATACGTTTAATGATGCGTGTTTTCTTGCCGTGTCGAAAATTTTGTATACAGGTTGTTAGGGGTACAAAAAAAGTCAATAAGGTAATTTTAATCCATAATAAACATATTGTTCAAATCTAAGCAGCTAGCATAGACTAATATTGTGGAAATGTCCTAAATCTTCCAAAGTATTTGTGTATTTTGAACTATAACTAACGCAACTATAATATTGACTTGTTAAATAGTAGCAATATTTTCAGAGGTTACTGAGACGTCGTTTCTGGTTCTAAAGCAATAAAAAAATAGGTGCTTAATATTTGACTTAATTATCTAGAGAAAAACAAAAATACACTAAACATCAAGTGATTTACGCAAAAACGAACTGGTGTTATAATAAGGAAAGCAATGAAGCACACCGTGCTGCGTAGTCGCACCTGCGTCCCGCTTGCCTTTGTTCGACCGTGCGGCGTTGCGACGATAAGCAGTTACGTAATGATTAACCTTGAAAGGCGCCCCTTTAATTTTGTTCATTGAACCTCGATGTGATTTTTACGTTTAAAAGTATCGTTCCCATACATTTAAAAGTTTTAGAACAAACTTTAACTAAGGTTCTCTTTGTTGTTTATTTAGTATTTGTTTTGATATTATTATTTTACATGTTAAATGTGACCATGAGCTACCAAAGGACTGAAGGGTATTAAACTTTAAATAGTCACCTGGTATACGATGCTGTTAAGACCCTGATCAGATATTTTATAATTGCCTCTAGTTCATTATTATTTTTCATTTAACATTGAGTCTTTTATTTATTTTTCCACAGGCCTCACTCCAAAATGCGAAACACCATTCTACCAAATAACATTTGTGCTAACTAGCTTTGCTACTGCATTCTCTGCCATTAACCAGACGGGCTACATCGTTCTATTTATTACTTTATTAGTCTACGAGCTGGGATACTTTTACGCTATAACCGAAACCCTCAACGGAATTCATAAGATGTTAATTGATAATGGAAATACCGTTGATGGAATCCAAGAACCTATTAACGAGAAACTAAAGTTCTGTATCGAACATCACCAGTTCTTAATTAAATATCATAACAGAAATAGAGAATTGTACAAGGTTATCTTTGGTGCGCATTTTCTAATGATGACTATTGTATTGGTGACAACGCTGCAGACCATGAATTCATGGGATGTGATCAACACCCTTTTAACTGCAGTTACCGGTATTATGCCTCTATCTCTATATTGTTTTGGCGGAGAATTATTGATTACTGCAAACTTGGAAATGTCAGATGCAGTTTACGGATGTGGCTGGCAGTATATGAAGTTAAAACAGGGGAAGACTATCCTGCTTATGTTATGCATGATGCAGCACCCGTTATATCTAACAGCAGCTGATGTTTTTGTTATGAATAGAGAAACATTTGGTAAAATTGTACGGGCCGTTTATAAAATTTATGCTGTATTCAACTGAATATACTCACTTGTAATGTTATATACGAATACAAAAGAATATTAAAACAGTGTGCCTATGAAAAAATATAGTATAGAAGCATAGAGGAATTGATATGTTTAAATGGAACACATGCTTAAGTAGACGTTACAAAGTATTGAACAAATAAATGATATACATATAATGTCTTATTTATTTTAAACTAGCTCATTCCCACTTGCTTAGCTGGATATTAAAAAATTGGCAAAGGGTCAAGTGAATTAAAAAAAAGCAGCCTAGAAGCATCTACGAAAAACTCCGCATCGAATGGTCACAGTTCTGTGTCGATACGCTATGCTGGTTAGTTAAGATAGTTTTGGCGGGATTAAGCCTCAAAGAAACTGTATTTTTATTATAATTATATATACATATAGATGTGGGATCCAATAAAACCGTGACAAGTATTTACACATTTAGTGTGTAGGGGGTTATTATCTTGTACTCGTGTCCCTGATGTGCGAGTGTAGGGTGGAGAAAATAATACTCCAAAATATACCACTAATATTTAATATTTATTGCTTTATAAAAGTAGACATGGGTTAGCGACGGAGGCTCTACAACGACTGACTCGAGTGGGGGCTGTAGCTAACTACGTCGTACTTTAATACAAAAATCGCTGTCAGCATTACCACAACACACACTTTATTTTAGGCACAAACAAGTTTCCTCTACTTTATTATTAATTTTTAAACGCGTCTCGTTTTATAGTCAAAACAGTACATTCGCCATCGCGTAAAACGTCTCACCACAGAGTAATGCAACATTCGCTCATATCTTGCGTTCCGTTTTACTAAGCAATCCCAGATAGATTTTACAGAATCAAACTCGGATCGAGCGATTACACGCTATAAATGTATTATTTTGCAATTCTGTATCTATGTATAGGCCTTATTTTCTTTTTGTCCTGCGCTACAAGCAAGGAATTTGTATACTTACGACAAATTGTTACAAAGAGAAAAATTTAATAAAGCTTAAAATGGTCCCTAATTTGTTAGACTGTAGTATTAACTAGATCGAGTGGAGTGGAGTAGGTTTCGAGTATATAGGTTCTGTATCCTAAACAAACACATTCCTAAAAAGATTTTCCATATTTATTCTGTTAATTGTGACGTCCTTTTAGAACTTTTTACATACGAGTATAGGATTTGTTTAATCTGGGATTTTTGCGTTTTATATTTTGCAGAATATCTATGGACTATGAAATTAAGTGTTTTTGCTTAGAAAGCGGTTTGTATTGTTACCATTATTTAAATCCTTTTAGACATCTATATTTATCTCATCTTCTATGAGTTTTTTTATGTTTTCCAGAATACTTAAGGATTATCAAATATGTTGTTAATTACACAGCTGTATATAATACTAGCTGTTACCCGCGGCTCCGCGCGCGCTTTTTAAATAATGTATTAAAGAAATGTAAAATTGTGAGTGGGTGTGTACATTACAGAAAAGCTTTTACCAAAACATTTGTAACTACGAAACGCACGCCAACTGTAACATGTAACGTATACATTAGGTATATGAATACAAATAGTATATTGAATGGGATGGGATTTATCATAAGCAACATACCTGGACCTAGCTTCAACCTACTATATACCAAGCTCACTACTCACTAACACTATATAAGAAAGTAATGCAAATTATAAGCTATACATTATCGAACAATATATCTTAAATATTTTATTATATAGATACAAGATGCCCGTATTGTCGATATTCTTAAGTTATTCTTATACGTTGCTATGATCACTGAGTTATGTAGAAGCAAACGCGGTAAATAAAACAATATAGCCGCCAAATTGACCAAAAAGATGATATAATTCATATTAGGTTAAGTTAGGTTTAAGTGCAATGTCAGGAACCTCCACGTGGTGCACCCCGGGCAACGTCGGTCCCTCTGACCGGCGGCTGATACCTGACGAGACTTGGCTTTCACACGGACTCCGATTCCTCTGAACTAAAGAATTTTGCGCGATAGGAAAATAAAAACGACTTTGGTATGCACACGGACTACTGATGATGCACAGACGACGACTTTTGCTGTACCTAAACTGACAGCCGAGAAACAGCCCATTGTTAGGCTCGAGAGAGATCCCTCACTGGATCGCCTCTCGGTGTGTAGCCTCGCGAGCTTGGCCACCGTGTCGAGCATCGGGAGGCGCTCGGACACAGAGACGGACGCAGACTGTGGTGGGCAAGTTGCCAACACCCAGTCCAGTAATAGGGACGGGAGTCAGGAGATGGATGCTCCGGCGGGAACGAGGCACTCGGTTGTAAACGATGCGGACGCCTTGTATGACCGTATTTTGACTGGCCGGCACGATGATCTCGGTGACCCGGGCGTCGATATGACTCTCGACATCGAAGGGTTGGATCCGGCAAGACTGAAGGCTCTGGCGGATGTCAAAGTGACGGCCATCTTCGAGGTCTGCCTTAAGTCGAAGAGACTGCAGGGTCGCTGCATTTCGGAGTTGAAGGATGCGGCCAGGACCCTGCAGGATATAACAACTACGGCACTCTCGCGCACCATGTCAGACGAGACAATCTGTCTCCGACGTGTGGTACGCCAGCTCCGGCAGCAGATGGTCGAGCGGACGTTGGAGATCCAGCAGCGGCATAAAGAAGCCGATGAGGCGAAGAAACCGCAGCCTGAACCAAGTATGGAGCTCATAACAGGTGAGGTTGTGAGGCTTCCGAGTCCAGAGGAGCCTGTGCCGCACAACCTGACGGAGGTGGTGGAGCGCATGGAGCGCTCTCTCCGGACTTCACTGGGTGATATGCTGTCTGCACGTTTGAAGCCGCTTGAGGATCACCTCTTCCCACACAGGTCAGCTACCGGCAATGCGGGGGATACATCTGCGGGGGCTAAAGCGCGCAAGAGCAGGCCTGCCAAGGCTGGGACTACTCGGCCCGCCAAAGCTGCGCCAGTCCCGAGCGTTGCGGGTGCGAAAGTTGCTCAGGGTCCCCAGGAGCCCCTGGGTCTAAACTGGGCGTCTCTTCCGGCCCCCACTACTGACGATGGTTGGTCTACAGTGGCTCGGCATAAGAAGATCAAAAAGCCTAAGCCGCCGGCTCCGACCACTGCTGCAGTGACCAAAACTGCGAAAGCGCCTAGGAAGAAGACAAAGGCGAAGCTCCCCTCAACTCCGCGCTCGGCTGCAGTGACCATCACACTGCAGTCTAAGGCTATAGAGGAGGGGATGAGCTATAGCGACGTCCTTCTTAAAGCGCGAAAAAACATCTCTTTGGCGGAAATCGGGATTGAAGAGGCTCCTTCGGTTCGGCCTACTGCTACCGGAGCAAGGAAACTCGAGATCCGTAGCCCTTGTAGCTCTGAGCAGGCCGATAAATTAGCAGAGCGTCTCAAGGACCTTTTGAAGGATGTGGCCACAGTGGGAAGGCCAATAAAAAAGGCCCACGTGCGCATCGTCGGGTTAGATGACTCCGTTTCTGCCGAGGAGGTTGTGGCCGCCGTCGCGCATAAAAGCGGTTGTGAACCGGCCTTGATCAAGTCTGGGCCAATTAGTGTATCCGGTCGGAGCGGTGGAGCGATTCACATGTCGCT
Source organism: Antheraea pernyi (assembly GCA_015888305.1). NCBI lineage: Eukaryota > Metazoa > Arthropoda > Insecta > Lepidoptera > Saturniidae > Antheraea > Antheraea pernyi. Next base: position 14,560 of record MU159171.1, on the reverse strand, counting down.
CCCCGTGGCAAGTGCTAAGACGCTCAACGAGGCGGGGCGCCTCCTTGTGGGATGGTGTGCGGCGCGAGTGCACATCCTGCAGCGTGGTCCCTTGCGCTGTTATCGGTGCATGGATGTTGGGCACACTCGCCCGCTCTGCACGTCGTCTGTCGATCGCGGGGAGATATGCTTCCGATGCGGACTGCCCGGCCACAAGGCAAAAGAGTGCACGGTTGCACAATTGCACTGTGCCCTGTGTGCCGACGCTGGCAGATCGGCGGACCACAAGATGGGAGGCACCAAGTGCCGACCGCCCTGGCCTAAAAGGCGGCAAGAACTGGGACCAAGACCTCCTTAAGGGGGTTACGTAGGCGTTGGGTGGACGTGGGGGGGCGATTTACTCGCCCCCTACGTTCGTCCTTAAGTCGGACCAAGGGGAGATGGGTCGGGGGGCCCGTCTCTCCATTGCACTGGTTCGGCCGCCTGGGAGACAGTCTACGTGTGCCAGGCTGTCTCTCTCTAGCGCGGGAGGCCCACCCTGGGCCGGCTGCCGGGGTGACATGTGTTGCAAGCCAGCGCGAGCCCGTGTCACTCCATTACGGCAGAAGAGGGTACACCGTGGGGTTTTAGTCCGTGCGAGTCGGACATAACCCACTCTCCCCCCCGGGAGGGTGGCGTATCCAGTAGGATTTCCCCACGTTAAAAAAAAAAAAGGTCGGGGAGGGGTGCGATGTCAGGAACCTCCACGTGGTGCACCCCGGGCAACGTCGGTCCCTCTGACCGGCGGCTGATACCTGACGAGACTTGGCTTTCACACGGACTCCGATTCCTCTGAACTAAAGAATTTTGCGCGATAGGAAAATAAAAACGACTTTGGTATGCACACGGACTACTGATGATGCACAGACGGCCTATCGTGGGCCGGCTGCCGGGGTGACATGTGTTGCAAGCTGCCGCGAGCCCGTGTCACTCCATTACGGCAGAAGCGGGTACATCGTTTGGGCGATGAGCCGCCTCAACCGGGAATTAGCGGAAGAGGCGGCCATCGTCCAGGCGTGGGCCATGCCCCCCCCCACAGGGGCTGATGTCGACGCGTCCGCAGCCCGCCTCCGTGGAGCCCTCACGGAGATCTGCGACGCGTCGATGCCGCGGAGCGTACAGCGCCCAGACAAACGGGCGGTGTACTGGTGGTCGCCGGAGATTGCTGATCTCCGGGCGGCCTGCTCCGCGGCCCGGCGGCTGTTTGGGCGCAGCCGCCGACGCCGGCATAGGGACCCGGAGGCGGAGGCCCGGCTGTATGGCAGTTACAGGGAGTGCAGGAAGACCCTACAGGCTGCCATCAGCCGGGCGAAGGAAGCAGCATGGGAGGAGCTACTCCAAACGCTGGAGGGGGATCCTTGGGGGCGCCCGTACAGGGTCGTACGAAAGAAGTTACGGTCCTGGGCGCCCCCGGCGACGGAGAACCTCCGGCCGGAGGTGGTGGCGAGGGTCGTGGAAGAACTTTTCCCCGACCCTCCGATGCTACCAGCTCCTCCCATGCCTCCGCCTCGGGAGGTAGTCGAGGAGGTGCTCGGCGGGCCTCCCCCTCCAATAACGGAGGAGGAGATGGGGAGAGCCGTGGAACGCCTCCTCAACCGGCGAAGAGCGCCCGGCCCTGATGGGGTCCCGGGTCGGGTGCTCGGCCTTGCCTTGGGTCACATAGGGGGGTGGCTTCGGGAGCTGTTCGACCAGTGCCTTACGGTCGGACAGTTCCCGAAGCCCTGGAAACTTGGGCGGCTTTGCCTCATAGAAAAGGCGGGCCGCCCTCTGGACTGCGCGTCCGCGTATCGGCCCCTCGTTCTGCTGGACGACGCCGGTAAGGTGCTGGAGAGGGTTATCTCCTCCCGGGTAGTCCAGCACCTAGAGGGTGTGGGGCCGAACCTGGCGGACGCGCAGTATGGCTTCCGGACAGGGCGTTCCACTGTGGACGCCCTGTGCCTCCTGAAGTCGCTGTCTGCAGAGGCGACCTCCCAGGGGGAGAGGGTTTTGGCGGTGTCACTTGACATTGCCAACGCCTTCAACACCCTGCCGCATGGGGTCATACGGGAGGCACTCCTATATTTCGGAGTGCCCCCGTACCTGCGGCGGGTGCTGGAGGCGTACCTCAATGGTAGAGAGGTCGCCTATGTGGACGGCGACGGGCGGATGGTCCAGCGGGCCACAGGGCGGGGGGTTCCACAGGGGTCGGCCCTGGGACCGCTCCTGTGGAACATGGGCTACGACTGGGTGCTCCGCGGCGTGCTCCCATATGGAGCACGCCTCATCTGTTACGCGGACGACACCCTAGTCGTAGCCCG
>MU159170.1:309948-323754 GCA_015888305.1 Antheraea pernyi | reverse complement strand
TATATGTCATCACGGGACGGATACACGTCTTATACAAAGTGAGCTTGTGTCTGAGGGACATCTTACTCCTATGACAAAGCAACGGATGAAGGCGACCCAAGACCATAGCGGCTTTGTTTCGCACTCTATCTATATGTGACTTGAAATTTAAATGTTTATCTAATGTAACACCAAGATATTTGACCTCGTCGGCCCAAGGTATATCGGTTCCGAGCCAAGGAACGCGTTTTCAATTCTTTTTATTGTTTTAGTTACTAATATTTCGCTCTCTATCTATTACTAGTTTCAAGTTTAACTTTTTCAGGTACACTCGGACAAATAAAATCAAACGTTTTTGTTGGAGTAAGACGTAGTAGCAGCCAATCTATTCCAGGCGGAAGTGCAAAGAAAAGTCCACTATAATATTTTATTATGGATTTCCGCAAAATAACCCCTTCTTCAATCACAAATCTCTATGATATCTTCTATACTATAATAAAGCCAAATCTGTACATTTAAAAAAAAAATTGATCGGGCTAGCTTGTTTTATCGATATAGAAGCCAAAAACAACTGCTAATCTGTCTGCTATATATAGCACAAAAAAAAATTAAATTTAAAATCCGTCAAGAATTTCATTAACTACAAATTTTTGAATTTCGTCCGTGATCCTGGAGAATCCCTTGCGTTTTATGAGACATAAAGTATCCTAGATGTAACCTTGTAACATTAGTTATCACAGTACCAAATTTCGTCAAAATTGGTTCAGTACTTTCTGAGTGATATGTGTTCAAAGGGACAGATATATTGTATACAAAATTTGGGTTTTAGTGCTTGATCACAATTTCACCGTATTTTATATAACGATGCGTTCCTGTCTAAGTAAATACGCTAAATCTAGAAATATCTTAGACAAAACCCAATCTGCTAGTATATAGTTCCACTATATTTATATGACAGATGCACCAGTATGTGCGGAAACATCGCCACAAGTTGTAGGGGCGGCTCTTGATGAAGCGCTTCGAGTGCGTTGCTCGGTGCATGCCGACCCCGCTGACGTCACGTTCCTGTGGCAATTCAACAATAGCGGGGAGAGTTTCAACGTCTCACCGGCTAGATACGGTTAGAACAAATATATTTAATCATCTCCATGAAGTTTATTATTACGTTTACTAACTACTTACTAATTACCAATCGCGTGGGTTTAAGTCGTCCGGGACATAAGCCGAATTTAGGTGTTGAAATACAAAAGGCATTATTGAAACTTTTAATGAATTCAAAAGAAATTTCCACACATGTATACATTTTTTATTATATATTATACAGAGTACAATTACTTAAGTAATTAGTGTATATTTTATACTTTTAAAATGTAATACAAAAGCTCTTCAAAATGATATAAAGATATACACCAATAACATAAAAAGTAATTAAATTATGAAATTCCGATTTAAAGTTTCGATCGCAAATGAATAAAGGCAAATTAGAAGAAACAATTGTTAAAAAATAAATTTTCTTCAGGTACTTCGAATTTGGAGGAAATAATTCCTTAACAAATTTTATCTATACTACTATTATAAAGATATAAAGTTTGTGAGGTTGTAGGGGGTAATCTCAGGAACTCCTAAACCGATTTTGAAAATTATTTTACCAATAGAAAGCCACGTTATTTGCAAGTAACATAGGCATATTAACTCGAAAAATGAAATGACTTTTTTTGTGGTAGTCGTATTTGCAAAGTAAGTCGGAGAAAAAACGGTCGAACGAAAAGGTTTCTTACGAACGTTGCCTTAAAGAGGTGAGATATATGATTGAGTTCTAGAGAAAAGTTGTATAGCTTGATAGTATCTACAAAAAAGCCACTTACAGTATATGTCTAACTTGTATATTTAAGTCACAAAAAGTAGATTTTTATTAATTTTTACCGCCCAATAAAGTGGGCACGGGTCATGTGAAATACTTTACAAAAACCTTTTTACAGACTCTCGATCTCAAGTAGCGGTAACACATCAGAAGGTAGTAAACTGTAGTTACTCACTAAATGCATCGCCATAACTTGTAGTTAAGTCCGATTTACAATTTTGATGTTACAGAATTTAACTATTTGTATATTAAATGAAGCATTTCAGAACACAAGATTTCATAGTAGAAACATCACCACTCGATAAAATTATATATCACGATATTATCGTTTGTTTTCTTGATTATATGTGATGCTATAAACACATATCTTATAGAAATAGGCATAGAAAAATACGGTTCAGAACATTTCCTGTTTTTTAACCGGTTATTTTTGTTTAGTACCTTTAGTGGAATAAATAAAAAATATTTGAAACGGGAATGAAATTAAAAAAAAATAAAGTGCTCATAGAAATACATCCTGTGACAATAATACGATAATAACGTTCAAATTTAAAAAATTATGAATTATGATCAAATTATGACCACTTTGTAGGCGCCTATAAAATAACACGTACACATAATCGGAATACAAATAAACCGGAATAATTATGAATTCATTCGATCATAATTCTACACAGTCTATTTCACTAATGTATTTAAATTCACATAAATATTTATCAAGGAACGGTAAATGGCAGTGTCAGTGAGCTGCGGTACACACCCGCAAGCGAGCGAGACTACGGCGCTTTGACTTGCAGGGGGAGCAACAATGTAGGCCGACAGTCGCAGCCTTGTGTCTTCCAGATCGTTCCGGCAGGTAAAGTCAAGCGTTAAATTAACATTACTTAAATGTTCTCTTTTAACTAACTACCTGACCCGGCTTCGTACGGCTTTTCTAACGAAGAATACGATACCAGATGTGTGAATTTTGTTAATTTTTTTAATGACCTCCCTAATTCCTTCTGTCTCACTATCTTTTTATATAGACCTTTTTAACTTCAAAATGTCACTTTTCTGTGCGATTTTGTAAATATTTTCTTTCATATGAACCTTGTTTTGACAAATACAAACAAAACGAGAGTTCTGAAGTGTTATGCTTACATACATTCATCAATTAATTTTGATATATGACGATTTCGTACATATTCTATAAAGCATATTAAATACCATAAACTAGAAGTAGGTATAATTAATTATATGATATTCATTATGAAAACATTCAAGAAAAGCCATAATTATTATAGTATCATAGATCCATTTCTATTCAATTTAATAATAGTGTTTCTAGAAATGTCTCTACTGGCTTTCTTTCTTTCCTGAGGTGAATGTATTTATTTTCAAAGAGTCTTATACAAGCTTAATAAATTGCAGTGTTTTAACAAGTCTAAGGTTATATTTAAATTTGTTAGTTTTATTCATTTATGTATACTAGGTGACTGTATAAAGTTTAACACTCTTCAATTCTTTGGTACTTCATGGTCATATTTAACATATAAAATAATAATATCAAAACAAATGCTAATAAGAAGCAAAGAAAACCTTAGTTGCAGTTTGTTCTAAAACTTTTAAAACAATTGGAACAATACTTTTAAACGTAAAAAAACACATCTAGGTTCAATGAACAAGATTAAAGGGGCGCTTTTCAAGGTTAATCATTACGTAACTGCTTATTATGGGAACGCCGTACTGTCGAACAGACGGAAACGGGGCTTGGGTCGAGATGCGGGACACAGGCGGGAATGGGCGGCACGGTGTTATTCATTGCTTTTCTTGTTATTACCCCAGTTTGTTTTTGCTTAAATCACCTCATATTGAGTGTACATCAGTTTTGTTTCTCTTTAAATAATTAGGTCAAATGTTAAGCACCTATTTTTTTAGTTGATTTAGAACGAGAATCGACTAATGGTTATCCTGTAACAATATTACTGGTGACTAACCAGTCACGCTGTATAAATAAAACTATAGAGTTCTGTCGTTGAGCTCGCATCACGTGATTACTACTGGATACATTTCGATAATTTTTTTAACGTCATTGGCCCTTGTCTTAAAAATGATCTTGTTAGCTTCATTTAATATAAAGTTATTAAGGTTTTAACAAAGTACGATTTCTCAAGTACTACGCGCTCGGCGATGTATATTTTCTTGCCGTGGAGAAATAGGGCAAGCGGCGTGTTGCCTATATTTTTTTCTGTCTCTCGAAATATCAATTAAATGTATATAATATATAACGCAGACGAAGTCGGGAGTATCAGCTACTTCTTTGTATAATTTGAATGCAAAGATAGGAATATATTAATAGCTCGCCCCTCACCACCTCGCAACTGCACCGTATCAACTGGGAATGGAACGAATTGGATCGAAGATTTTAAAGATGAAATAGGAGATTCTTTAATGGTGCGTTGTGTTACTGGATACGACGGTGGACTACCACAGCTGGTTGTGCTGGAAGCTCTGGATTCAGTTACGGGAATGATTCGTTTCAATGTAACAGCTAACGATACGGGTAAGTTTTCCATTTAGATAATATTAACTAATTTATTTGCCTAATTAATAATTATTTCGTAAGCAGAGACGATTCAAACGTCTCCACGTAAGATAGAAAAAATAATATATGTAGGTATAAATAGCGACCTGAGACTTTACATGGGTGTAATATACTAATGTGACGTTGTAAGTAACTAAAGGATTATTTATTTGCCGATTTGTTGTTTACAGTACATAAGAATCTTAGAAGTTAGAGTCCTTTTCAACTTTTTCGTTGCGCGTAATTTAAAATGTATATTAATTATTTCGTAACGATATTCATTAAAATAATATGCTATGTAGGGCAGTTTTCTATTTTGATCTTTATTGAACGCGGAACGTAGCTAAAGTATTTAATTGGATAAGAATTAATAATATATTTGTAACTACAAACAGTGTCACAAATAACCTATTACTTTTTAATAATGTGTAAAAAATAAAAATTATCACAGTGAGTTATTTTTAATCGATACATATATACTATTTATGTAACATATATATATTGTATAAATAAAATATATACTAATCGGTTCATATTTTTAAATGTACAATTCTGTGAGAAATTATCTAATCGCTTATTTATTATATATTTGGTTTAGCCAGCGTTATCAATGTAAGCGCCCGGAAAGTCCGTACGACTTCTTTAGAATATGTCGACTATTTTCTGCTTTATATAAATGTTATGACATTTTTATAAAGCATACAAATGTATTTTACAAATGACCCTTATAAGTAATAACATTTTCTTAAATTTGGACTTTCTTTGTAATTCATACAGATGGGGTAGCATTATTTTTAGTACCGTCAGGAGTTCTCTGGTCAAGTGGTAACGCCCTTCGACTCACAGTTCACTCCAAGAATGATAAAGGATCATCAGAACGGATAATACTCCAAGCTCTTGCCTATCAAGATGCTGAGAGACGGACAGGTAATATTTTATTTGTTGTTTCAAATGTAATTGATTCTAACTAATTATAGAGAATCATTCTTCTGGCTAAGGAAATCTAAGAACCTATTATATCGCGTGCCAAATGCAAAGAGTGCGTATCATAGCAATTAGGTAGGGTTTTATGACAAATAGATGCACATATATTATTTAGCTTTGTATTTGAAGCTTCGAAAATACCTACAACGGGAATTAACGATACTCCCTTTTTGCATTTGGATCGCCATCTGTTGATGGATTATATATTTTCTATCAGTCACGTATAAAATGAATTTCCTAAATTGTAATTAAATTAGAGTGACAAGTTCAGGTATAATAAAAATAGTGATTATTTCATTCCATACTTTTACATTGCTATTCAAACTAATTTAAATTAGAAAGTTATCATACAATCTGTATAGATAGATAGTAGTGTATAGATAGATAGTAATCTGCTAGATCGTTCGGCGTAAATTCCGGACTATCTACATGATGTTATCAGATTGTTTCATCTCCTTCCCGTCCACTGACGTAATTGTCGATAGAAAGAGATAGGTATATTAAATTAGTCCAAACCGTAGTCAGGTAATTTGATTCGGAGACGATTAATTACATAGCACTTTTAAAGTACATTTTAAAAATATGTTTTCGTTAGTATTTTGTTCATTTTATTTTAAAAATTGAGAGTATAATTTCTGGATTACCATAGGTTTCCTTAACCCTAGGAATAATGGTTTAGCAGTTTTGTAGACGGTGTGGTATAGTTATTGTTGATTGTAAAAATTAAATGAAGGGTCTGTCCTTTGTCCAATGAAAATGTAAGGTACATTCATCGTTTAGGTTTTTAGCTCTCATGTCTATTGCCTGTTCAATCTATTTCATAACAAGATTACATTGGTTTTTCCTTCTTTAATTGTATTTATTTATAATGTTTTAATATTAATTATTCTTGTCTTGTAGACGGTAATAACAACTTAGTAGCCGGCGTTTCGAAAACTGCATTCTGGACTATTATACTCACAGTAATTGTTGGTGGATGCGCGATCATCTTCACGGGATATTTTTTACGGCGTAGAAGGTAATAATTTATAACAAAGAACGTTATAAAAATTATAAATTATATTTTGGATATTTTTAAATATTAACGAACAATGGGTGTTACGGTAACTTTACCCCAGACAAGTCTTGCATAAATTGATCGTAATTAATATTATAAATGCGATGTGAGTTTATTTGTTTGTTATGCTTTCGCACTACTCAACCGATCATCATATATACATTGTCAGGGGTACAGAAAAGGCATAGGGAATCTTTCGTCCAAGAAAAGTAATTGTCCCGGTGGGACAGATAAAATTGACAATAATGCGAATGAAGTCACTAGCAAAGGTTAGTGATAATAATATCTCGCGTTGAACTACTTGAAGTTTGGTTACCAGCTGGCCGAAACATTTTTTAAATGTGTATATATTATTATATGTATATATTATATGTCTTGAGAAAAATTGCTTATTATATGTAGATAATAATTACATAGTTGGCGCTAAGCAAAAGTTTTGCAGGAGAAAAATTCTGTTGTGCAAATCAGTGGAGAGAACCGATATAGGATCAGTTTTCCATGTAGATTGGGTTGGATTAAATATTCATCGAAAGTGTAGATGCATTTAACAAAACCAAACGCGTATATCATATATATGGGCTTCGAATTCCGCTCACTAATATATTGCGAATGAAGCAAAAGTTTTGTGTGATTAGTTATACTCTATGAGCAAGGATTCATCCTTCATTCGTATAACAGCCTTTAGGGCATCCCTTACATGTTTTTAGTATATTTTTGGTTACTGTTCGAGAAATATACCTCGACTACATAATTATTAGGGAAAATAAAGGTATGTAGTAACAGCCGGTCGCACAATTCCATCATCAATTTTACCCCTTATTCCAACAACGGTATCTTTTATAGGTTATATCCTTTAATTACAATCTCACCTAATTTTAAATGACGATATGGTCTAAGTAGACACATAAAACCTAGAGAAAGTGTACCTAGTATAGGTGGTAGAGCCACGCTGAGGCTATTATTAGTTTCAGTACGAATGGTTCGGCTCGCCCGGGGTAGTACCACCCTCTCATAGAAAACTGACGTGAAGTAACAGTGCTTGCATTGTTGCGTTTCGTTCGCTCAATGGGAGCGCCGGAGGCCCACATCTCCTCTCCTGGCCCCCTCCCACCCTTTCCTCCAAACACAGGCTAGCAACGCAATTTCGATTCCCCTGGATTTGTTAGTGTCTATGGACGGTAGTGATAACTTAACATCAGGTGACCAACCTGTTCGTTTGCCAGCTATGACATAAAATGGAAAAAAAGACCTGCTCTCAAGTGCAACTGCCGGAACAGGTGCTTGGTGATACATTTTCAACATGGGAATGGTAGCTACTCATGTGAGCCTAAAAAAACCCTACCACCGTGCTATGGATCACGATGTTTTCCTTCACTAAAAGCTCTGGTTCATTACCAAGTATTTGAACCGAATACGACACATTTGCGTCGGTAGTACGTATACCAAAATTGAAACGATAAAGAGAAGATTAGCATAGCGCAATGATGACAAGCAAAATCGTGAAGCACTGTAAAATGATTATTCAGTAATAAAACAAACGAATGCAGAAAAAAGGTGCGGACCCAAGAGTCTCAAGAAATGTTTAAATATAACCAATACGATAACCAATCGAATTTAGTTTAATTCCTCGGCTGATTTTATAAGACCCAGATCTCTATTCGGCGGATCATAGTATAATTATTTACCCAATATTTTAAAATTATGATTTTACATAACGTCATTTGTAATTGTTCAAGTTTTTCAATTTTTTTAATAAATACTGTGTTTCTTTTAAAGTTCTGCTGCCAAATGTCTGTTGACGAGTGCATCATAAGCTCTACATTCGTTTGTATGGAGCTTAAACCCATATGGTTTTGGACAGTCCGTAAAATAAATAATTGTACCTTTTGATATTCCTTTTATAGATTATAGTCCTTTAAAAGTATTTCACCTTTTGTTTTCCTTATTATTAGGATTAGACCACCATTAAAGCAAAACTCGTCAGAATTACAAATTAATGCTGCGGATGGGCAGTATGTTGTAGCGTATACGCTGATACCGCCAAAACAGTCTCAACCGGACATTTTAAATCCACCACCAGGTAAGCTGTTCATACATACAGTCCTCGTCAATCTTCTTGGCCGCTCCGAATATAGCCGTACGTTCGGATTTACGCATAAAATATTATCACTGGAATCTAAAATAGGCATTTATTTACCCCTTAAGCTGTCGCGATGTTACACGTATAATACGTTCGAATAGTGGTGGAGACAGTGGTGTGACCGGTGGAATATGATTTCGATGTCTGCAGGTTCGAAGTACCAACTTTTTTTTCAGAATTCGCGTACATTTACTAATTTAAATTGGTAACATTTTCGGCTGACGGTGAAGGAAAACATCGTGAGGAAACCTGAACCTGAGAAATGTTCTTATAGTACTACTATATGTGAGAAAACATAGAAATGTGGATTTCTCAGAGTTTGAAATCACTAATACGTTATGGACTTGCGTGGTGACTATGCCCATACCTTCGTTCGGGAAGAGGCCTATGGCCCAGCAGTGGGTCTCTTACAGGCTGATGATGATGATATCTAAATTTGTGTCTGTATTGAGGCGGTCGAAAAGCTTGGCGAGGACTGTATCTTTTATATAGATATAAGATCATTATAAATGTTAATAACGATTATGTATCAATAATGAATAACGTTATTATGTTATTGAAGTGAAACTTATTGATTGAAGCATAAAACGGTTACGGATCAGAATTTCGAAGTCCTCCCATAAGAAGTTTCACTTCAATAACATAATAACGTTATTCATTATTGATACATAATCGTTATTAACATTTATAATGATCTTATATCTATATAAAAGATACAGTCCTCGCCAAGCTTTTCGACCGCCTCAATACAGACACAAATTTAGATATCATCATCATCAGCCTGTAAGAGACCCACTGCTGGGCCATAGGCCTCTTCCCGAACGAAGGTATGGGCATAGTCACCACGCAAGTCCATAACGTATTAGTGATTTCAAACTCTGAGAAATCCACATTTCTATGTTTTCTCACATATAGTAGTACTATAAGAACATTTCTCAGGTTCAGGTTTCCTCACGATGTTTTCCTTCACCGTCAGCCGAAAATGTTACCAATTTAAATTAGTAAATGTACGCGAATTCTGAAAAAAAAGTTGGTACTTCGAACCTGCAGACATCGAAATCATATTCCACCGGTCACACCACTGTCTCCACCACTATTCGAACGTATTATACGTGTAACATCGCGACAGCTTAAGGGGTAAATAAATGCCTATTTTAGATTCCAGTGATAATATTTTATGCGTAAATCCGAACGTACGGCTATATTCGGAGCGGCCAAGAAGATTGACGAGGACTGTATGTATGAACAGCTTACCTGGTGGTGGATTTAAAATGTCCGGTTGAGACTGTTTTGGCGGTATCAGCGTATACGCTACAACATACTGCCCATCCGCAGCATTAATTTGTAATTCTGACGAGTTTTGCTTTAATGGTGGTCTAATCCTAATAATAAGGAAAACAAAAGGTGAAATACTTTTAAAGGACTATAATCTATAAAAGGAATATCAAAAGGTACAATTATTTATTTTACGGACTGTCCAAAACCATATGGGTTTAAGCTCCATACAAACGAATGTAGAGCTTATGATGCACTCGTCAACAGACATTTGGCAGCAGAACTTTAAAAGAAATACAGTATTTATTACAAAATTTGAAAAACTTGAACAATTACAAATGACGTTATGTAAAATCATAATTTTTAAATATTGAGTAAATAATTATACTATGATCCGCCGAACAGAGATCTGGGTCTTATAAAATCAGCCGAGGAATTAAAGCGAAAAAGCCCGTCATAGTGATTCGCTTCTGCGGGTCGCGTTTCGGGATCAGCCTGTGCATATCTAGCTTTTTCCAGGCCGGCATGACAGCGGCGACCGACGATGGATAGTATGTCACTCGGTGATCGCCATTGTTTCTGGATTGTACTGTGTTTACCATCAGGCACAGTGCAGTCATTTTGCCGTGCTACAATAAAAAAAACTGTTTATTATTTTTGCAATATCTTGTATGTACAGAGGTAGAAACAAAAAATATATTGAATACAAAAATTGACTTTGCTTACAAATAATTATTTCTGAACAATGTCATATGGTTACTTCTCCTCTGGTGTATGTGCGCATCATATCGTTTGCTCCACGTCACACATGTTTATGTGCTGAACGCGTAATGCTTATAATAACTGTAATCTTTTATGAGTACTCATTCTATATTGAATAAAGATACCGTGATAGTTTTAGGTAAGGATTGAGTATTTAAGAAAGTAAAATAAAAAATATATAGCGCGACTGGTTAGTCGCCAGCAATATTTTTACAGGATAATCATTAGACGATTCTCGTTCTAAATCAATAAAAAAAATAGGTGCTTAATATTTGACCTAATTATCTCGAGAAACGCAAAACTGATATACACTTAACGTCAGGTGATTTACGCAAACGAATTCATGTAATAATAATAAGGAAAGCAATGAATCATACCTTGCCGCGCAGTCTCGCTCGCGTCCCTACCTCGATCCGCACCCTGATTCCCTTTGTTCGACCGTGAGGCGTTCCAATGATAACCCTTGAAAGCTCCCCTTTAATGTTGTTCATTGAACCTAGATGCGATTTTTTTACGTTTAAAAGTATCGTTCCCATACTTTTGAAAGTATTAGAACAAACTTTAACTTAGGTTTTCTTGGTTGTTTATTAGTATTTCTTTTGATATTGTTATTTTATATGTTAAATATGACCATGAAATACTACAGGATTGAAGGGTGTTAACCTTTAAACGTTCACCTGGTATAATCGAAATGTATTTATAATTGTTGCGTGATGCGCACACAACTGTAGACCTCTATAATTTTTATTTATTTTTATTTAATTTTTATAATTATTATAGGTAATATAATTAGTTAATAGCTTCTGCCCGCGACTTCGTACGTGTGGAATAGTTATTTTGGGCTAAAACGCAGCGGAAGCTCTTAAAAGGAAAAACTACCCCGATTTTACAACATTTTTCATTGTTGCTCCGCTCCTATTGATCTTAGCGTGATGATATGTAGCCTATGACACTCACAAATAATGTGGCTTTCTGTTGGTAAAATAATTTTCAAAATCCGTTTAGTAGTTCCTGAGATTACCCCCTACAACATCACAAACTCACAAACTTTACCTCTTTATAATATTAGTATAGATAAATATTATTTGATTATGTAGATGGGTCTCCTCAAAATGTGAAGTGCGAAGCAGAGGCGGCTGTTAAAAACGGTGCACTCGACGTAAGTGACGCGTGGAGTCCCGGCGAGCTCGCATCACAAACGTGCAACGAAGAGCGACGCGCTGTGAGTATGCGATGAATAAACTGAAGTGGGAATAAAGTTTTAATAAATTTTTATTTCACACTGGATTGGGACAAATGGAAATAGAAATATTGATATTTTGTTAGTAGAAAAATAGTCGAAATTATTTTCTACAGTTAGAATGCATAGAAGGATAGTTTACGATAGGAAATAAATATGGCATTATCAAAAATACAATATTGAGGTTTTATCAACGAAAACGTGCCTGCTTATTGAATAAACAGTTATATTCATTAAATTAAAAAAATCAAAATCATACTGTGGCGACGCATCCCGTGGCAAGTAGTGGCAACGCGTCGCCACGCCAACAGTCGGTATGACCAGCCACTATAAATGTCTCACATCAATACCCATTAATAATATTACTTATCATCAACATCATCAGCTGGCAAGCAATCCACTGCAAGGTCATAAGACTCTCCCAGAAGGAAAGTATGGCCGTGATCACCTCGCCAACATATGACGTATTGGCGATTTTAAGCTCTAAGAAATCCACAGTTCTGTATTTTTCACATATGACAGTATAACAAAAAATTTCATAGGTTCAGATTTCCTCGTAATGTCTTTCTTCAAAGTGAGCCGATGGTGTTATCGTTTGAAATTAGTAGAATTTCGAATAATTCATTGGTACATACCGACCACTACGACTTTATCAACACAAATACTATAGATATAGAATACATTGTGTACATTCATACAGTTTTCGGAAACCGTGTCGATCGGTATACGAACGTACGTAGTATACGTAGGTTGTTGTTCCAAATGAGGCGGAGCTTTCAGTGAACGTAAACATCGAGATGTAATCTTAACATTATGTTACATTATGTTCGTAACCCTCGAGTTACACTGATTAAAGTGAAACGAAAACTTAAGTTTCAAATAGTTACGAGGAAGTCTTCGGTATATAAAACAGGAACAAATTTCGTTTAAAACTTTGGATCAAAACACTTCGGGTGGACTTCGCTTGTTTACTTAAAATAAATGAGAAATGATCGCCGTCTTGATACTCGGCCGTGTCCGTCAGGAAATTATTTTGCCAGGGTTAAAATTTAGTTACGGGCCGGACTAAAAAATCCAAAGTTTCACCTTCAATTTTCGTCTGTAATGCGAAAAGTTCTTTATCAATTTCTTTTGGTCGAGATTCTTTCTGATGTATAACATCGTTCTTCAATATTTATGATAGGTACTTAATTTTTATATTCAACTAGCTATCTATATTATATCAGCTTTGGCTTCGCACGAGTGTACTAATTACGACCATGTAATGAAATACTATAAGTAGAAGTCTACTTTGTAATTGTAAGAATGTCAAAATGAGAATAACAAGAAATTATAATCACAGTTCGTATATACTTGTTAAACCTGAAATATTTTACAACTCCATAAAGACCGTTGACAGAAATTTTATAAAGCTTTTAAAGCTCTTAGCTTCGTTCTTTAGTTATTATAAATGGAATTGTAGTTTGTGGTATGTGCAAAACATCTTAAAGGCCGCTGTATACTTTTCATTGTAATTTTAAATTTGTTTAAAAAAGTTTTTAGATTCTGGCATTCACAGATTTTTTACTTTGTAAAGTGTTTGACCAAATCTCATTTCATATTAAATAATAATATGGCTTACGGTGCTGAACGTAGAAGGACTCTCCTTAGAACCTTAGAAGGGGAAGTGCATACTCTTCTTTAAAAGGCCGGCAACGCATTTGCGACTGCCCTTTTTTTACATGGGGAGATCCAAAACACCATGGTGCCTTCATATACCTTTTTAGGTGAGGGAGCAGGGACTGCCGGCTGGCACTGCGTCTGCTCCCCGATAGGTGTAAGCCCCTCAAGAGGCTCTGACAGCGGTCTGAGGGGTCAGAGATGGTAGACCCCTCAAAGGGGGAGTGAGTGTACTTGCGACTCCCCTGGTGTTGCTTTTTTTTTATTGTAGCACGGCAAAATGACT
>MU159170.1:201237-287065 GCA_015888305.1 Antheraea pernyi | reverse complement strand
ACACAGGCTGGCAACGCACTTGCGACTCCCCTGGTGTTGCTAGTGTCTATGGAAGGAGGTGCTTACTTAACATCAGGTAACCCACATGTTCGTTTGCTTGCTTTTGACATAAAAAAAAATCTTGTTAGAACTTTCCATGGAGTTATTGTGGCATCTCAAAATTCATGATCCGTGGTATTATTTTCCATTCGCTTCACTTATGCACACTAAAAAAACTATATTACATAAAACATCACGAATTTTACACAATATAGAGTCAAGTAACACAAGATTATGAATACAAAATAAAATCCACTACATGACAGACCAAAATCCCGCCAAAAACTCAATTTTATTTTTGGCAACCTGTTTTCTAGTAGACTTTTACTGTAATTATCAAGTGAGTAACGATATTACAAGTTTATTGATATAATTTCAATGAAGTAACAAAATGGCGGCCATCTTGTTAGAACTTTTCTGGGAGTTTTTGTGGCATCTCAGAATCCATGCTCCGTGGTATTATTTTCCATTCACTTCACTTATGCACACTAAAATATCTATATTACATAAAACACCACCAACATTACATAATACAGAGCCAAATAACACAAGATTGTGGATGAAGACATGGCGTTCCAAGATCCCGCCAAAAAGTCCACTACTTTATCACTAATTAACGTTAACATTCACTCGAAAACTCGATTAAATTATTCATGTAAAATAATTTAAAAAGTTATTTCAATTAGATACGTTACATTATATAATTCTATTGGCTATAATTAATGTTATTGCAATGACAATAGTAATGCCAGTCGCGGAACAGTTAATAAACAATGTCAGATCACGACAGATGGACAAACCTTCGGTTGATACAATGCAGCCAAGGTTCCATGTCAAATGTCACGATAGGAATGTAACAGCCTAACAGGTACGGCTGTTTCTAGGGATTAGAATGGTTTTGTTAACTGAGAAAATGTTAATATGCCGTTTATATTTGTGTTATTTTGCATTAATAATTCTGTACGTTATTCCTTACAGTCAAGTTCTTAACGATTTACATAATTTATCGGTTGCAGTAAGCGGATAGGTCTCGTATGAGTGTAGGTCGTAAAGTTATGAAGCTGTCTTTGTGTATATAATTTGTTGTAAATTATTTCATATATTTATTGCAACGAAGTAGGAACTTCGTTAAGGATAACGCATGGCATAGATAATATTTCATGTTATTTTGTACAAGAAATATAATTTAAATTGTAATTAGATTTTTGAAATAATCATATTTTTTTTTTTAATATTAATTTTAAAGATTGCTCCACAATATAAATGTAGCCTTTTATCGTGCTGAACTTTTAATAGATATAAAGCACACATGGGTTTCAACAGTTTAAATATTCCCTTGATGGTCACACAAATTATTGTCCTGTCTGGGATAGCCCTCTGTGGTAAAATTGAAAGTGAAAGTAAAATTGAAGATGGTTCTAGACAGCTTAACATTATTTTAAAGATTTTTATTAATTTCAAACAAAGCAATATAATACATTTTCTACATTATTTGAGTCATACAAATGCATTAATAAAACGCTCACTTTCAAAACGTGTCCTTTATATTATATTCATAATATGGTTTGAAATTAATTCATTCAGTTACTTGTAGTACATTGCCTTGCATTGTACACTCATAACTTCGTACTATATAATAATTAACGTGAGTAATTATAGCACGTGTCATAGTAATATAGACCACGGTCCATTGTTAAAGGATAATAATTGTCTAATTGTTGCACCGCAAATCGTTAAGATAACTGATTTCACCACTTGATAGCAATCGCTATTGGTCAACCGTCCGAACAAGCGTACAAAATAAGTTCTGCAGAAGACTAAAAACAATTTGTGAATCATTTGAAAGTTTTTTTGATTTATCAGAGGCAAACGAACTGGCGGGTCACCAGATGTTAAGTGATCACCGCTGTCCATAGACACTAGCAACACCAGAGAAGTCGCAAGTGCGTTTCCAACCTGTGTTTAGGGGAAGGGTAGAGAGGGGGAAAGGATGGTAAGGGGGCTTCCGGCGCTCGCACTGACCGAACGAAACACAAAAAAGCAAGCACTGTTACTTCACGTCGGTGTCTGGGTGCTTAGAAAGCAATTATAGAGATTAAAATACTATCAATAATATACTTCAATATATTCAATAAGAAACCTCCTATCTATCTAGTGAGGAGAGCTGGCAAGAAACTTAGGTGTATTGATAATTTATATCTACATATACATATATGTCTTTATTAACCAGAAGAATGGTAAAGTTTTTTTAATGTGCTATATTTGCGTATATTTTGCTTGATGGATTTTAACATAAGATGTTATTAGATACGCTTTATCTCTGGGAGTGCTATAGTATATATTTAATACCACTCACTAAAAAGAAGTAGGGATAAAAATATGTTTTTAACTTACCGATTGAACTTGATACTCAATTGAACAACCCATATATTTAATATAACTATGAAATTATCTACTTTTTTCAGTTATATGACTTGTTTATATTTATTAATAGTGGTCTGAAAATTTCCCGTTATTTAGGTTAATTCGTAAAACATGTAAATATTACTATTAATAGGGCCAAAATTTCAACATCTCTACAGTATTATTTCATTGATTCGTGTATAAAGGCAGACCTATATCGTTTTATTTAATTATGAAGTCTTTATAAATACTTATACCTTTGTTAAGTGAGTATCAGGCATCTGTAATTCTATACGTTTCAACAATGTAACATAGTTTCTAAACATTTAGTACCGATTGATCCTGCTGTCCATATTAAATATTGTGTCGTGGCCATGGAACCAAATATCGCGATATTATCGTGATGGGTGTTAATGTTTACCAATTGTATCTACAATTGCGTTTTGAATGCAATTCGACATGTATAAGATATGCATACCTACGTAAAATTGATTTTTTTGACATTGACCCCTCCATAAGTTCACATGGTATGTAGCCTTATATTATTATAGTTTGCTTGGTCGGTTATTTGAATAGTTTTATAACAACGTCTATTGTCTTGTATATATCTATATTTAAAGCTATTAACCTATGTAAACATATAATAAAGTTGTTCATGGTCGTTTTAAGAGTTAAATATTATGTACGATTGAATTCGTTCTCCTGAGATATTAATAATTTGTTAAGAGCAGTAGGAAAAACATTATATAAGAAACCATTCATGTTTATTAAGTCGTTTTGAACTATTATTTATTTAATTATTAATCTTTTTCGTAATTATAACTGTAAATTTACATAAAAGGGATATTCTCCAAGATTTAATATGCACATTATATTACGTTTTATGTTTATTGTATGGCTTCTGAGAAATCAATCGGTTACTACTATATACTATGTAGTATGTATCTATAATATAAAGGCCGGCAAGATATTACGTGGCCGTAGGACATTTTATAGATTTTCTGCCACAATGGTGCAAAATTGAGCGTCTTTTGCGTATTTACGTTTTGACATCTGTTTTGCGAACCACAGTGCCAGTCAATCTTTTAGGCCGAATTGAATATAGCCGTAAATACGGGTTTACATATAATATAGTCTAAAATTTAATATAGAATAAAGTTAAAATATTGTCATAGTAATATAAAATTGGCATTTATTTATCCTTAAGTTGTTTCGATATCATATATAAAATTAAATAAAAGAGTTTGGCACGGACTGGACATTGTTTACGTTTTGGCTTACATAAGACCGGAGTGATTAAAATAAAACAACCTAGAAACATGATCAAAATGAACTATTGACTTCATTGAACTTAGACCTTGAGTTGTTAATTGCTGTAATAAAATCAATTAATCTATTTATTTAGTTACCAATTCGAGTTAATTATTTCCATAGAATGTATATGAAGATGGAAATGGATAGTTTAGGGTCTTGTCTAGTAATTGTTTTACTTATTAGATACATGCATTGTTAACTCATAAAATTATAGAAGCTTGAGGAGCTCGGCGTGCGAATACATGAGTAAATATAAATATTAATTATGTCTAATACTATATGATTTTTTGCTATATTAATATAATAAATACGAACGTATCTTAGTCTATATATTCGTCCACTTTTCACGTCTAAACCGCTAAAGCAATAACAAAGAAATCTAACATAAAATTAACCA
The DNA here is from genome assembly GCA_015888305.1 of Antheraea pernyi. Classification (NCBI taxonomy): domain Eukaryota; kingdom Metazoa; phylum Arthropoda; class Insecta; order Lepidoptera; family Saturniidae; genus Antheraea; species Antheraea pernyi. The sequence continues at coordinate 282,912 of MU159170.1, read as the reverse complement.
GGGATCTGGAGAGGGACGTGTGTTATTTTTCATCCTAAATGTACCGAAATATACATAGTCAAAGTCGAGGGAAAAGCTAGTATGTAATACACCACTAATGCCTTTGTTATGTATAAATTCTAAGACGGTATTTGATCTTTCCATAAAACCGTGATTCTTCCTTCCATGACTATGTAAATAACGTTGGTTGCAATTTCTCGTGACCACGATCTAGGCGTAACCTTTCCACCGTGATATCGCGACTTAGTAATTACGACAACTGTTTATATGAAGGGGCATATTCAAGGCGGGACTAAAACTACGAAGTAATAACTAGAAAATGAATGAACATGATTATTTTAACCGGGAAAGTATGGTAACAGCGATGTTTGTTACAGAATTACATTATTATTACATACATTATAGGTTTTTGACGTTTTTCCCGTGATGATAAGTGACCATGTGACCCAAGACGGTAAGGCTCGAGAGAACTAGTTAAAAAAAATTGGAGATTGGTAGTTAGTCTAATGCCCTCATACCATGCTATGGTTTTATTGTCATATTCTCTTATACCGAAAACATAGCTTACTTTACGGATTCAAACCTATACCCATTAACATGTTCTCCGAACATAGTACGACTAAGTCATCATGATTTTGAAAATTGAATTTATATTATATTTTATATCTTTTTTTTTCTTTCTAATTCTATACGTCAAGCATTTTTCATACTATAACAAACCCGAATATGAATTTTCAAAGGACTTTGCACGAGTCGAATTTTTAGCGTTGTCTAAGACTGTTAAAAATTCTGAATTAAAATGTAACACTCCGAATTTATTTCACTTCACAATTGAACTGTTCATTTGTATCACGATGTTGAAAAATAACTATAATTAATTGTAGAGAATGGAGTCCAAGAGATGAATGATAGGGACCTTATTATTACAACTTACTGCAAGGTTACTTGAATTGCTGATTTAGCATCGGTGGCGCACCCTTCGGCACTCCCGCCATTCAAACTCTGATATTTGAAATAAATTTCAAATCAATTCCGTTCACCCGTTATTATAAATCCTTTTATATATATTTTTCTATATCTACTAATCGAATGTTTTATTTATTTAATTATATTCCTCCATATTTGTATATAGATAATAATATAATTTATATGCTTTTCTTTTTTGTTTATTAACGATTTTAGGTACTTGCGACTCTATCCTCTCCTATTGTATAGGAACTACGTTTTTATCCGAATTTTTTTATTGCATAGGAGGCAAACGACCATGTGGCTCACATGATGTTAAGTGCTCATCACCGTCCATATACACTTGCAACACCAGAGGAGCCGCAAGTGCGTTGCCAGCCTGTGTTTGGGAGGGAAAAGGGAGTAGGGAAGTGGGAAGAGTAGGGTATCCGGTGCTCTCACTGACCGAACGAAACGCAACTTTGCAAGCATTATTACTTCACGTCGGTTTTCTGTGAGAGGGTGGTACTACCCTGGACGAGCCGACCCTTTCATGCTGAAACCAGTAATAGCTTCAGCGTGGCTCTACCAATTTATTAAATATTAATTGTAGACTCTTCTTCTTCTTTACAACTAGTAACCTTTTTAGTGATTTTATGTTACCTTTGTTAAATTTTATCATCACTATTTATTCTTTATGGAAAAGTGAAATGTTAATTGACTATATCAATACGCTGAAAAATAGTGTCTGTCTGTTAATAATAATCTGGTTAAAGACGTTTCAGCCGCTTTATTATATGTATAGATTATATATACAGTTGTTAACTATGAAGTTTCTAATCATAGTTACTAATATTATACAGAATGTGAGTGTTTGTTACAATTTCACATCTTTACTGCTCAATTAATTATCATGAAATTTTGCGTACACGTTTTCAGGGCTACAAAAAACATATAGGGTACTGTTCAACTAAAAAATAACAATGTGTCTGAGAGACACGCAAATCTACGTTAACGTTAGCAAAGTTGCATGTGAAAGCTTTTATTTTGTAGTAATCATTCATGTTACTATCGGAAAAAAACAGTTAATGTCCAATAAAAAATAATACTATAAAAACGCCGGTTGCAACTTTTATTTATTGCAATATTGCTTTGCATCAGGTTGCGAGTCATCCGATTAGAGAGTTCTGTATCTATTTATCATTAATATATCTTATAAATTAGTCTGAGATTGTGTAATTTAATTGCAGTGGACGGGTAAGACGTTATCCTTCCTTTCAAAAATGTCTCTTTGCCCGTTAGAGTTATATTACGTTATACTGTAGAAACAAATCTATTTGGACGTTACATTCGATAAAGTCGATTGTAAGAGTTATTGGTAGTTCCCGTTCAAGGTTTGCTTTCAGAAGCATTGTTGCAACGTCTATCTTTGTTACAAAACCAAAATAATCTAGCTATTGGGATGCACTCCGAAGAGTGTGGATAGTGATTATCATTATTTATTACATAGTATAAAACAAAGTCCCCAGCCGCGTCTGTCTGTCTGTCTGTCTGTTCGCGATAAATTCAAAAACTACTCAACGGATCTTCATACGGGTTTCACTAGTGGATAAAGTAACTCATGAGGAACGTTCTAGTGTAGTATAAAGCAAAGTCCCCTACCGCGTCTGTCTGTCGTCATTTGTTTCTTAAACACTGTTAATAATATTGTACCTATCACTGAGTTACTGAAATAGATGTCCAATGTAATGGAATTCTATTATAAAGGTGTCGTAGAATTATATTCAAAAAAGCTTGCTTATCCACATCTTGTTTAGTACACCAATGGGCATAGTAAGAACTGCGAGTACGTGCCAACATATTGCAGCAAGCTAAAATTATTAGGGATATACAAACAGTGCATCCTCTGTCTTCTTAGCCTGATATCTTCTGTAGTAACCTGATGAAGCTCAGAGAATTACTGAAAATGTTGTTAGTCGCTTTGCTTAAAATTAGGAAACAAATGTTTATACATGCAGTATGGCTTGAATTTATCTTCTAATATTATTCTTGTTCAAGAGCACAAATAAATAAAAAAAGTGCGTGCGTACAAAGTACACATGTCAGAAGTGAAACTTCTTTGGCGAACTAATTTATAAGTCTTGTTTATATTTATACAAATCTAAAACTTTAGATTACCGAGACTTGAATATTAGATGAAAAATCTGCGTTTACTGCAAATGACGTCACTTCCGTTGCATACCTCCGTGACGTTACATCTGTAAAAATTTTACCCTCATGCGCCTAAAGAAGTTTCACTTCAATAAAAATAACCGTGCTAATTAAAACCGTTGAATTCACTTTCTCATAATCACAATATGAACAATGACATATTAATCAAATACTTATCAAAATTAATGACTTGAACCGGCTACCGCTGCCTATATCTGTCTTATATATATTCATAAATCGATTGTCTGTTTGACAGGTCATTTGCTAAATACCAGTACATTCGTTCTTAACTATCATGATAACGTGACCTAAATACTTTTATATGACATGGACTGTGTCGTATGTTGACAATGAACTCAAATTATCTAAAGGTCATAATTCAATGAATAGGTCAAAGAATAGGTTGCACATAAAGGGTCATCCAAGTTTCATGTAAGCATTAAAGGGCGTGGAGAAGTGTCTTATTTGTTTTTGATAACATACTGAGCGGAGTGGGTCAAAAATCATCAAAATTTTGTTACATTTTGCTTCGACGTAATAAATAGGTCATTCATAGAAAACTATATGTTTATTTATATCCCTGTCTAAAGGCAAAATTGTTATAAGATACAAAAACCTTGTAAAACTAAACAAAACTTGCTACAGAACGGATATCCATAGTTGTAACATATGGACGGCTTTTACATATGGACAAATATTGCGACCCTTAACAACGTGTGTCTTTTTATCAGATTTCCAACCTAAACCAACATATCAACTTAACACTTCGTGAATCTTTAAAGGCTAAGTTCCAGGAATTCGGTAACATAACTAATACATTGATAATATAATGTATGTCCGCAAATACTCTGAAAAGTTGGACTTCGTAAAAGACCGGCATGAATTAAATTCTAGAATCTGTGATAAACTGGTTATCTTATGATTTAGATTTAGTAACCCTAGTAACAGTTTTTAGGTAAGTGTTAGGTTTTACAGCAAAGTTCCAAAGCATATTAGCGATTTGCTGGAGTGTAAGTTTAAGCGCCATGTCAACGTGTTCTTGTGTCAAAAGGCTATTATTATTGGCTGAATAAATATATGAACGATGGTGATGTCTTGTATTGACCACTTTTTCTGTGCATCCACCACAATACAAAACGTTTGTATTGTTTATGTATGTTAAATGAAAAGAAACATGATCAAGTTTCTTACAGGTTCTTCTTGTTGACTGGGTTATTTTTCAAACCGGTACTAGTTTTGACATTCATAAGCGCCTCCTTAGGGCCTATATTGAAAAAAATATTTTTGACTTTGGAAAAAAAAACTAGCTGGGCCAGCAAGTTCGTTCTTGTGAACATGATTTTTTTAAAATAAGAACTGCCAGATTTCCGTATCCGTGCCATTTATCGTTTTTTTACTGCTTAACATGTTTAGAATAGCGTAGTAATAAGTTTGGAGAATTCTTTGAAAGTGGACTTTTACTGCTTAGGCCCAATAGGTGCAGCGTGATTATATAACTTCATCGTATCAGTTAAGCCATTTATATATCTATACCTTTTGGTTAATTCTTTTCATTATGTTTGTTAGTTATCTGGACAAACTTTGTATGAAACAAAATTTTTGAATAAACGTGCATAAAAGTGAAAAATTTGTGCTAAAAAATCTGTCCATAAAATGGTAGAACAGAGACAGTAGTTTTGTTGGTGGTAGAGCCACGCTGAAACTATTACTGGCTTCAGCATGAATGGGTCGGCACACCCGAGGCAGTACCACACTCTCACAAAAACACCGACGTGAAGTAACAGTGCTTGCGTTGTTTCGTTTCGTTCGGTTAGTGAGAGCGCTGGAGGCCTACCTCCTCTTCCCTCTCCCTCTACCCTACCCCTACCCTACACAGGCTGGCAACGCACTTGCGACTATCCTAGTGTTGCTAGTGTCTATGGACGGTGGTGATCACTTAACATCAGGTGACGCACCTGTTCGTTTACCTCCTATGATATATATAAAAAAAGACAGTACGGAAATTTTTAAACATATTGACAAATATTATATGGATTCGAGCTGGGCCACGAAAGATTACATGTGGCAGAGGTGCGAATCATGGATGTGTGGTGTAAGTAGAATGGATAAGATTAAGAGTGAGTATGTCAGATAAAGTTTTAGGGGTGTAAGGGGTGTCGAATAACATCATAAGGCTTGAGACACCCAAGCCAACCTCACCTGCACGAGGTACACCCTGCTGATTAACGAAAGAGGCAATGGCGAAAGCGGGGTGGTAGGGTTTTACAGTCTTCGTAGCCGGACTTGATGAGATGGGCTTGCACAGGTCCGGCGGACGAGGGGGGGCAGCCGATGTGTACCCGGTCTGTCTCGCTATAGGTAGGAGCCCGGCGGCCACCTTCCGCTGGGCGGACCGTGGGGCGGCTCTACAAGGTTGATTAGCTTGAACGATCCCTTGCCGCCCCCATAAATCTGTCTGTACACCGTGGGGTTTTAGTCCGTGCGACTCGGACATAACCCACCCTCTCCCCCGGGAGGGTGGCGTATCCATAAGGGATTTCCCCACGTTAAAAAAAAAGAAAGAAAAAGGGTTTTACAGCCTGACTGGGTCGCAACCACCATGTATATGGCGAAAAAGCCCGTCATAGTGATTCGCTTCAGCGGGTCGCGTTCCGGGATCAGCCTATACATACCAGCTTTTCGCAGGCCGGCATGACAGCGGCGACCAACGATGGATAGTGTGTCTCTCGGTGATCGCCATTGTTTTTGGATTGTACTGTGCTTACCATCAGGTATAGTACAGTCACTTTGCCGAGCTACAATAATTATTTTTTTTTTTAAATAGCACCTGTGATAGAGAAACTCTTCTTCCTCAGTAATAGGTTAGCATGATATGGGCATATTATGAGAAGAGATGAAAGTAGACGTAGGAGTAAAGGAAAACTGAAAAGGATGGGTTGTGTGAAAAATTATATGTGTATAATAGGTGTGAATAATGAAATGATATCTGATAGGGGAGAATGGAAAAGGAAAACATGTTGTGCCGACTCAACTTGGGTGGGATGAGCTTAAGAAGATTGTCTGAATTGACAGATTCAGTTCAGTTCTATTGAAGTAAAACTTGTTTAGGCGCGACTCGAAGGTAACTGGACGACAGTGCAATGGAAGTCCGTTACGGCAATATGGCGTCACGTTTCTGTACCATCCAGTTAGATAATAATTAAACATAACCAAAACTTTTATTAAATCATAATTAATTCCATTGGTTACTTATCATAGCACTGATTGTACTTTTGTATATGTTATTTACCTTATAACAAAGAGTTGCTAATAATATTTCCAGTGTTATTTAAGTTCCGAATTAGCTGATAGATGGCACTACAGATAATAAAGCTTTGATTTAATTTGTTACTTACTTACATTGAAACCAGATGGCAGCACGGTCGCACACCCTCATAATTATACATAATCAGTTCTATTGTATGACTTTTATTATTATTCTTTTTATTTTTTTTTACTTTTTATTGTTTCAAAAATTATAGATTGATTTCTTTATAAACTATTTATACAAATTTATACAAAACCATAAATATTTAAAATGTTTTACTTCAATCGCGTGTTTTTAATACAAATATAATTTAATTAAGTAAGTATAATACTATTCAGTGTTATAAAAACACCAGTTTGTAATGTTTACACAATAATTAGTTCAGAATTAACTCATGTTTAAACTGATGATAACATTTTTTATTAAAAAGTGGTCATGCTAATTTCACAACCACACCTGTTCTACATGTGTGTTAGAATAGTAGTTTTTGTATTAATTTTATAGCCTAGTTCAATGTCGTCGATTAAAAATGGTACAACTTTCGCGTATATGTTGCGAAAGGTGCTTATAAGGATTGCATAGATCACTTGTAACACCAGAGGAGTCGCAAGTGCGTTGCCAGCCTGTGTTTGGGGGGAGGGGAGGGAGGTGGGGGAGAGGGGACGGGTAAGGGAAGTGGGCCTCCGGCGCTCTCACTGACCGAAGGAAACGCAAAAATGCAAGCACTGTTACTTCACGTCGGTTTTCTGTGAGAGGGTGGTATTACCCCGAGCGAGCAGACCCATTCATGCTAAAACCAGTAATCGCTTCAGCGTGTCTCTACCACCTACAGTAATAGCTTCAGCGTGGCTCTACCACCTACAATAATAGCTTCAGCGTGGCTCTACTACCTACAGTAATACAGTACCTATGAAACAACAAATCCTTTTTCATAAGAATGAAGACGCAAACGTAAGCTAGTATAAAATGAATGGTATGTATTCGCGTTGCAGAAATACATTCATATAGCAAATACTAAAGATGTAATGTATCGATTAAAGCCTTCGATTCGATACGTCTGTTAATATTGAAGGATTTTAATATAAACATTTTAGGAACAATACAAAGAATCAAGAATTTCAAAGTTAAGTGATGTTAGTAAATACTTTAATAATTAAGTATATTATTCTTTGTCAATTTATTTAGTTCGCAACAATATAAACGAAGTGATGGTGTTTTATTTGTTCCATGAACCTGAAGATAATATATATAAACAATTGTAGGGCATTTTATAATGTTCGTTTATTTGCCTATCACGAAATACTTGAAAAGCATTAAAATAAATTATTGATCTAATTGATCGATTGTAGGATCCAGCAACTGTAGTAAATTTCCTATCCTATTCTAGGAAAATATTGGAATAATTTTAGTATATATCGTGAAACGACAAAATAGGACAAATTTCTCTAGGTAGAGATTGGCTCTTAAATGCAGCTGCCAGAACATACCAACAAGTGATTGGCGATAGATTTTCAAGTTGAGGCTGGTATCTACCAGGCGGACTTCGAACAAACCATACCATGATGGTATGTATAGTTTTGTCCCGATGTTTTCCGTCTATCGATGCTGTCTTAGAATCCTATCACCTAAGCATCATCGCTTCAAAATATCATATCAGTAAATCAATTTACGAAGGGCAGTAAAGTATGAGACATTTGGCATTTACAAGTGACGAATGGAGTAAAGACTAAAATGACATTAACTCGGAATCGATAATCAAGAATGGGTTAGCTCATAGTGTGATTCAATAAATTTTCTCCTGTATTGATTGATATTGGGGGTAAGAAAGGAAGTCAATGATTTTCGTACTGGTGATACTTATATTTCCTTAGGGTTCTATATGAGATTTTTTTTTCATACTAAAGTGTACCAGACAGACAGACAGACGGTCTAACTCAGCTATACTCAATCAACCTGCAGCCCACCGGTTCTTTGTCATTGGCCCACCCGATTATACTTTATTTCAAATAATTTAAATTTCGTACCCATGAGGAAAACTATGAGCACGCTGAGTAAACTAAATAGATCCCAGATAACCCGACCGCAATTCGTTCCTTTTTTTTCTCGAACTGATTACGCTATTGTCCTGGCAAGGTCTTAAAAGCTTCACCGGACTACTTACTCAATGCGTTCCTTATGATATAAGGGTTATTATACTAACCTTGTTTTATTGGACAACCATTAATAATAATTTATTAATACCTTCTTAATTTCAAATTACGTTTTTTTTTAATTTAATACCTAAATATTTTTGGGTTACGGGACACCATAGAGTGAAACGTGTTTTTATGGCCCGTTTAAAAAATGGTTCAGTACCACTGTTCTGAATTCATCGTCTATGTACAAATATAACACCAGGGTTATCACTATTGTGTTGCCGGCGTGAATAACGTGGTTCTACCCCTTCTTGAAGAATAAAATTCTTACCCAAGAGTAGGATTTTGTATGGGCTAATAATCGAAATGCTATATAACAAGGTTAGCACTATATAAGGTAGATAAATAGGTTTTGCTATTTGTAAACCTACCGCCAAAGTCACGAATTCACGATCGGATACAGTTGTGAAAAATTTATGCAACAAATCATTTTCAAACTATTTTTGGTATGAACAAGTGGTTTGAAGGCTGACACTGAAAGGGACCAAGTGAATGGGTATCCATTTGTATTATTTTTTATTTTTTGTTTGTTTTGCAATGACATTAACGAATAGCATTTAAGTCAGAAACCGTGAAATAAGTGAATTCTAACAAGTCATTTATATTTGAAGAAGATATTCGATTGAAATTTAAATATTTAAACAGGCAGTCGTTTATGAGGTAGATTTGTTTAAACGCACTTTATAGAAAAAATAATATCAAATATTATATCTTACTGTTATTCTTTTTTTAGCTGAGTGTGAAAAATATTTATTGGAGTTATACTTCTTTTGGCGCGTTAGGGAAAAATGATGAGAGTAAATTTTTACGATGCGCGCGCACACCGTCACCTAAAATCGACACCCTGAAGTTAGCTATAGTCAACATATTGTTTCTTTGTATTTGTTGTTTGTATTAAAATTTTCAATGTATTAAATAACTTTTTTCTATTGTTACAATCGTTTTTTCTACAAACATAGAATAAAGCGTAAGATAAAATTATTGCAAAGATTTTTATCTTGTTACGCCAAAGAAGTATAACTTCTAACGCGTGTTCATAAGTACACACACACTTTTTTTATTGTGCTCATAGAACTAATACCAAACTAAACATTGTAATATATCTCCATAACAAAAACATTAAATAAAGATAAGCCTTAGTGAACAAAAGTAAAATGTTATACAATTTGTAATCCCGAGAAATATCTGAGTAGATTTTTTGTGTGAAGTTTATGTGTAATATTTTCTGTGTTAAAATTAATTGAATTTGTGCGAATCTAAAAGTCTAACCCTACCCTTAATTAAAACAAATGAGGCGGACGGCCCATTAAATTAAAATAATCCTCATAGAAATACGGTTGTTATTTACTGTATATTAAGACACTATTAACATAACCATTAATAAACATCTAAACGAAATATAAAATATCAGGTAATAATATTAGAAAGTGAGAGGAAATCAAGCTATTTGTGAATAATCGATTTGATCATTTAAGTTATTAACACTCGATGTTTTTACGGATATTTCTATTTCAAAACATCGCAAAATTTAATACGCAATGGAAGAGAACACGAAATAATGGTTATCGATTTAATGTCATTGGATCACGAATGAAATCACGAGCGCAGCCTGTGTGGGTATCGGATTATGTGTGCTCCTATATTGTTGTACCTGTCGATCGATCAGAGCGTGCGTTGTGAAGGCGGTCATCGACTATCGATTAGTAGTCGCGAATGTTTGAAGTATTATGTAACGAAAAACCTTGAAGCTTGACCCTAATCGTGAGTGGCCGTTATGTGACCGCGTGTGGAACAAGTACGAGACGTAGCGATAATTGCTTTATTTTTTTTTATTCAACGATATGTACTATAGATTCGTAGTTATCAGGTATCTCGCATATATATGCGGTATTTTGTTTCATGTCTATACCAATATTGATTTTCAATCCAGATTTAAATAAAAAAGATTTATGTCGATGTGTCTGAAATTCTATTTGTTCAAAAAAGTGTATAAATATCTAAGTTTGAATATTATTATAGTGGTTCATATTTATGGATATTACAATTGTGAAATTTAAAACTGTAAATACTGCAGCGCTAACTGCAGACCCAACAACGACACTGCAAAATGTATTGTGTTACAAATACATATTTTTACGGTATACGGATGAATTATATTGGAATTTGTTATTTTCTTAATCTCTCAATAATATTATTATCTAAAATATCATAATCCGGCAAGGATTACTACTTACTAATATTATTAATATGAAAATGAGTTTGTTTGTTATGATTTCACGCCTGAACTATTCAACCAATCATCAAGAAATTTTGCATATACGTTGTCAACGATACGGAAAAGGACTTATGGCACCTTTAATCCAGGAAAATGTAGTTCTCCCAAAGGATAAGTCAAACCTCTATTAACATGAGCGAAACTGCGGGCAAAAGCTAGTGCTTAATAAGATTTATAAACCCCTTTAAATACTTTTTCGTTCAAACTCTTATAACTTAGACCACATTGCGTGCAAGTTCGAAAAAGATCGTGATATCATGCATTTTGATTCATAGTTTACGGTTTAAACCATTCGTGTCGCGACGGCTGAAAGTGTCGTGAAGGGCGCTTGACGCATAACTATATGATATAATAAATTGCAGCATGTTACGGAAATCGTGTACACTCACCTTGAACAATAGTACATGTAACAAAGATAAATGACCCATATACGGTAAAACAAACATTATGCACGTAACCTGATTTTGGTAGACAACTCTTTGTGCGATTTGACAAGCGATAAATCTTATTTGAAAAGAAATGTTTCCTCATTGTTAGCAAATACGCTTATTATTATTCCAGGTGGGAATAATGATGGAAGAATGAATAGAGACTGTGTTCGGTTGCTATTGGTAAATACTACCCCATATTTGTACTTTTTTGGCTTTTATGTTTCTAATTTTATTTAGGGGTGTAAGGGGTGTTGAATAACATCTAAGACTTGAGACATCCAAGCCAACCTCACCTGCACGTGGTGCACCCTGCTGAATAACGAACGAGGCAATGGCGAAAGCGGGGTGGTAGGGTTTTACAGCCTAACTGGGTCGCAACCACCATGTATATGGCGAAAAGGTCCGTCATAGTGATTCGCTTATACGGGTCGCGTTTCGGGATTAGCCTGTGCATATCCAGTTTTTCGCAGGCTGGCACGACAGCGGCGACCGGCGATGGATAGTGTATCACTCGGTGGTCGCCATTGTTTTTGGATTGTATTGTACTTACCATCAGGTACAGTGCAGTCATTTTGCCGTGCTACTATAAAAAAAAAATATGCAAAGAATTTTTTTTATCGCACTGACTACGCTATTGACCTAACAAGGTCTTAACAACTTCACCGGATTACCCACAGAATATTGCATTCCTATATTCAATGAAGAACGTTGGGAAAAGGTTACAAGTTACTTTTTATTTCAATTAAGTTTGTTGAATCCAGTTTAACAAAGAACATATTTTAATTTATACCTATTTTGGATTTTGTATAATTCTTAATAGTATTTTAAAAGGTGATGTTTTTCTGTTTATTTGTTTTTCCTTCTGTTTGTATCGTAGTGGGTTTATAACCCGAAAACTACTGAAACAATTTGCATAGGTGTATTTTTTAATCAGAGTTATATTCCCTACGAAGTTAAGTAGATAAAAGCGTTTGCTATATTTCATACTAGCTGTATCCACAACTCCGTCCGCGTGGAATTTAATGTAAAAAAAGAGCAGTTAATAAAATCATCTAATTATATTAAGTTCATTTACCGGCGCTCTCACTGACCGAACGAAACGTAACAATGCAAGCACTGTTACTTCACGTCAGTTTTCAAGCCGACCCATTCTTGCTGAAACCAATAATAGCTTCAGAGTGGCTCTACCAGGTGGTATTAAGTAGGTACCTAGATATAAAAAAACACATATTTAAAAAAAAGTCTTTATTAAAAAACCGATACTCCGATAGTATTCATACTGTTCACGCGAGTGGTGTCGTGGATACAGCTGGTGAAAATGAAAACAATGTTGATCATAATTTATTTTGCAAAAATTAAGGAATATTCTGGAAATGAGCACGACCTCATTGTTAACGGAAAACTTTTGAACGAATAGGCAAACAACAAAGTCATTCCATTTTCTCACGATGATGCCGAATAAAAAAATAATGTAAAAAGTTTCAGATATAAAAAAATACAATAATGATTTGCAGTTTACAGTCGATTTGATTTAATTGCCTTCGATGTTTTTAACTTATTCAATTACCTGTGTTTCCGCGATCGCTATTTCTGTTCAATACTTCTATGAATAAAGTCACGAACACAGAATTAATAGGATCCTTACTTTTGTTATAGTCGATATAAATTGAATTATATTGTTAATAATTCCTGTTTGACGAACGAACGTTTGTCCAGAATAATGACAAGTAGGTCGATAGATTTAAATAAAACAGGCTATGTCGTAAATCCACACGATTGAAGTGAAACTTTTGCATTACAGGAAAACATTTTAATCAGTCAACACGCATCACTGGTAAAGTACTGTGTTCACGATGAAACCTCATCAAGATAATTGTAAAGTCAAAAGTTATTGTAATTATAATAGCGATGCGACTTAAGTACGAAAGAAAAGTAGATAAATAAATGAACTTAATAAATTCAGATGATTTAATGAGTCATTGTTTTTTTACATTAGGTCCACGCGGACGAAGTCCGGACGCAGGTAGTATATAAGAGGATAATGCTCGTTCAGAAATGACGATAACAAACGATATTGACCGTATACATAACGATTTATTTTCGAACGTATCGTATCGTAGCGTACATAATTGAAGCCGAACGTAACAGAATTCGTGACATATCTGGACATGCCGCGTATATGATGACATTCTATTTTTTTACAACATCTACTACAATTTGGCATCTAGATGACGTTGCGACGCATTGTCTACCGTATTGTTCAATCGATTATCTTGAAAATTGCTGTATGCTATTGGAACAAAGATATTAAAAACTATATAAATAGGTCATAAGCGCTTCGACAGCGTCTTGTTAAAAATTGGCTAGTTAGCTTATTTTTGATAACTGCCCCGTCCATCCGTCCTTCCGCCCTTATCTGAGGAACATATAACTATTTCTTTTTCACCATTAATATTATGAATATGCCACTCACTTCCACATTTTAGCTAACAGTGTGGCGTTACAATATTACTTTACGTATGTGTGCGTTATCGTGCCATTTCTTTTGTCAAAATATCACGTAGGTATTATACAGTTACAGAATATGCTTTTTGTGGTAAATCTAATAGTTGTTTCAACATATAGTAATTGCAACAAATAATAATAACAAACACGTGTGAAGCCGCAGGCGTGTCTAGTAAAATATATATTGAGAAAGTTTTAAACATTATAATTATTCCATTCTCACATAGAAATTTACCAATATATTAATGTATCCTGTACAGCTGTGCGGATATACGATATAACCAATTAGGCGAGAACTAATCCCACGGACGGTAGCCAAGCTCCAATAAATAACAAACTTCTGGGCCTAACATGTTAATATGAAAGGAACTTGAACTATGACCGTGTTCATTTAAATTTATACTATCATACATATGTGCACCATTATTTGTGAGGGACTAATAAAAGCTATATATTTGATTTAACTAGTTTTTTTGATAACCTTACGGCAAAACAACAGTACCTGGTGGTAAGTACAGAGCAATCTGAAAAGACTAACAAGCATATACATCGACTATCTATTGCCGCTATAAGCTATGTCCACTTCCATAAATGTCGTTTCACTTGAAAGTCTCAATGTCATAGAAAAATGTAATACACCGCCTTCTGCATCTAATGCATTATGGCACTGATATGTTATTTTTATTTTTCCAATAATTTATAGATTATAGCGTTTTACCGCGTTCTCACTTAACGCGAATGATAATGTGGTCTGAAGATGGTAAATATGTTGACACCTCGGCTGATTTTTTAAGACCCAGTTCTCGAAATGGTAAACCATGATTTTATATATTTAGCCATTTTTTTATAATTATAATTTTGCATTACATAATATGTAATTGTTCGTTTTTCTATTTTGTAATAAACACATTTTTTTTTTTTAGTTTTGCTTACAACTGTCTGTTGACCAATGAGGTCTAAGTTTGTTTTTATGGAACTAAAACTTTTACTGTGTTTACAAAAAAGTTAAATACTTGCTTTAAAAAGGTTTCAAATGAAATGCACCACGCTCGCCCGAGGTAAGTTCGCGTTATCCTTTTTCACAAGTCTAACCTAACGTAACCAAAGCGAGACAAAAGAGCAAGACAGCGTACATTCAGCGACCGCGGTGCATTTAATTCGAAACCTTTTTAAAACAAGTATTCGATACGTATTTAACTTTTTTAAATAACACCGTTATGGTTTTGGATAGCCTAAGGGTTAAACCTAAAGTGGGAATGGTACTCAAATGCAGCTGCCAGGGCACACCAATAGGTTCTTAGCGACAGATTTGCTACGTAAGGGTATTAGAGAACCAGGCAGACTTAGAGAAATTTCATCAAAATCTTTTCCTTCACCGAAAGCTTCAGTTTACTCGCAATAATTGCGATCTATGCAGGGCCCGACAACGCTATCAATTAAGACACTATCGCTTCAAAAATTGCACCGTGGAGCCCAGTGCGTATGGTTCTGTTGTGCAAGACAGGAAAGCGAATAAGACTGAACAACTCTTCAAAACACTGGCCTCATACGAACGGTATAAAATGAACTGCGAGACAATGTCTTTACGCAGTTGAAGCGGCTCGCTAAAATGACTAGATTCTGCATTTGCACATTGGATACATTCTGACTCTGAAATCATACAGGGCCTAGAGTAGTAGGTAGTTTGTGGATTCATGACAAAGATGTGAACGTTATTGTAAGTACAACCTTACGTGTTATTTCATGATAAGGACTCATAACTTTTTCCTATCTTGTTATAACAAATGACTTCTAGAGAAATACGAATATAATTTTCATTCACGAATGTTATTTGAAATATTTGTACCAAGTTTCTCGAGAGCTCGACGTGTTTGATACGCTACTTTGACTATAATTCGACTTCTTTCCATACTAATGAGGATAAAACAAAAATGCTTGACTCACTCGGGTAATTATGCTTGTTTACAGAATTGTAAAATGGATGTATCTTGTTAATACAAAATGCTTTATTTATAATGAATTGTTTTTAAGTGAATGCGCTCGTAGCGAATGAAATTTTCGGCTTTTATTTATTGAGTATATAAGTATTGTAAAGTTAGTGAGGGCATATCAGTAAGCTAATTTCTGTAGTTTGGCTACTTTAATGTCTGTTCTATGAACAGTAAGTGTTCTTTTGTGGGTATCAATTATTCAACAATATATCTATGGTTATTTTACACTATTAAACCAGTTGTAAAGGTCATCGGAACCTAAATTGTCTTAGATGCCCTGGTCTCGGAGGTTTGTTACTGCAATCGTTGTTGAGGATTTCTTACGCCACTAACTACACTATGAAGTTCTCAAGAGTGATACACTTCGGGTATTGTAAGCGTGTAACGACTACGGTAACTGCTAACATATTTGGTGGACCGCACACGTTATTGGCACTATTGCTATATATAAAAATACATATATAACTATGATTTAGAAAAGCTTGATTTCACAAAAGACCGGCATGATTTTAATAATAGTAACTGTGACAAACTGGGCATAGCATGTTTGAAACTCAATAAGACTAAAAACAGGTTTCATATCAAAGTCCCAAAGCATAGTATCCGTTTGTCGGATTGTAAGTTGAAGTCACATTTTTTTATATTATAGGAGGCAAACGATCAGGCGGGTCACCTGATGCTAAGTGATTAGCGCCGTACAAGGGAGGGAGGGGGAGAGGGGAAGTGGGCCACCGGCGGTCTCACTGACCGAACGAAACGCAATAATGCAAGAGCTATTACTTCACGTCGGTGTTTCTGTGAGAGGGTGATACTACCCCGGGCGAACCGACCCATTCATGCTGAAACTAGTAATAATTTCAGCGTGACTCTATCACCTAAACAGTCCACATATCAAGCAAATTTTGATGTCAAAAGACTATTTTATAGGGTGGGTCAATAGCCGAACGATGGTGATGTTCGAAGTTCTCTGTGCATTCGCTAAGAACGAACCTAACTTGATATATTTTTGTAATAATATATATGTACGTTAAAAGCACAAACTCGATCGAGTTTCTTGTCGGTTCTTCTCGATCACGGGTTGTCTTCCGAACTGGTGATGGATTTGATGTTCATAAGAAGGGTTTTGGAACCTTAACTGAATAAAGTATTTTTGATTCTGATTTTATAGATAGATGGTATTTCTTATATTATTAAGGTAAATGCAACCACACCGAATTGTAAAATCGAGTAAAATAACACGAAATCAACAAGTTTAGAATCAAAATACCATCATATCTGTAGTAGAAAATGTAGTTTTAATATATATATTTATATATTAACGTGGTCATGTTGCAGTGAACTCGTATGAGTAGTCAAGTTAACTAGAACATAATTCAATAAATTATTAAATATTGAAGAGAAACTTTGTGAAGTCTCTACTTTTTGTATATCAAATGACCCACATGTTGCTACAAAAAACAAGCTTCAATAATGTCATTATAATAAAGCTTTCACTTAATCCCGATCTTAATATGACCATCAATTTTTATTCCTATATTTGTACTAGCTATGATCCACAGTTTTAACTACATTCAAAACAATCGCTGTCAACGCAGATATGTATGCCGCAACCCATAGCATTGACCTTATGTTGCCGCGACATTCACAGTTCGGGGCTTCTCGGTTCTCGTCGGGTGGCCATCTCGATACCCCGCATTTCATCACTCCAGTACTATTATTTAATTATCTGTTAGCATAACTTTACTCCTTTACTTTTGTATCATAACTAGCGGTCTATATCGATAGCATGCATTTGTTTTTATTTGCTGTAGTTGCTTATATTGGGGCGTAACAGGTGTCGAATAACATCTAAGACTTGAGTCATCCAAACCAACCTCATCTGCACGTGGTGCACCCTGCTGAATAACGAACGAGGCAATGGCGAAAGCGGGGTGGTAGGGTTTTACAGCCTGACTGGGTCGTAACCACCATGTATATGGCGAAAAAGCCCGTCATAGTGATTCGCTTATGCGGGTCGCGTTTTGGGATCAGCCTGTGCATATCCAGCCTTTCGCAGGCCGGCATGACAGCGGCGACCGGCGATGGATAGTATGTCATTTGGTGGTCTCCGTTGTTTTTGGATTGTACTGTGCTTACCATCAGGCACAGTGCAGTCATTTTGCCGTGCTACAATAAACAAAAAAAAAAGTTGTAACAGTTTTCTTCATGAACAAAACCTTATATATATGGGCTCTAAAATGTGATAAGAATTTCAATTTGTCTGGTAATTATAGAGATAAGCGGATACAAAAAATAGTCTACTAAGCTTTACAATATTAGTACAAACAATATTGTGGAAAAAATGAACGTGCGAAGTTAGACCATATTTGTAAAATTAATATGTGTAGGTTTGTTGTGGGAAGTGTAAAATAACGTCATTTAATATTTCTGCCTTCATTCGAGATAGAAATATGTATTCATTTAGTGTACATTTGAATATTTATAGAATAAGTGTGTTATGTACAAATATGTCATATATAACATCAGCCTGTGCTCCAGGACAAAACTGTCTACGCGAGTGAAGGCGTGGGCATAATTATCACGCCAGCCCACGACGTATTAGTCATTTCAAACGACAAAATATCTACTGTTCTATATTCTTTCCACATACAGTGTTACTATAAGAATATTTTATAGCTGTTTAGATTAAACTTTCATCTTCAAACGATGGTGTCATAATATTGTCATATTCCAAAAAAGTTATAACATGCCCGTCACCAGTGTATATTGAGCTGCCGAGAGCACGCTAGTGATAACTGCCGATGGAGCTATTCGGGGTCGCCGTCGTCTACGAATTGCACTATATTTACCATTTGACACAGTGAAGTCACTTTGTCAAGATATAATAAAAAAAGAACCTCGAAAATAGACACGACAAAAAGAATGAAAACTAAACAGCTCTGTTGTTTCTATTACAGTATTAAGTCCCTAATTTATTACGCACGGCAGCATAAGAATTATTTTTCTAAAACGCCATGCTTGTTATAAAAATAATTAAAAATCTATCACTGTGAATAAACCTTTCTAGCGAAAGCCAACACTTTCGCTTTAAAAAAACTATACGTAAAAATGTTAAAGAAAGTTAACACTTCCATTTTTATTTGCAACGACTTATCGCTGTCATCTAGAAAGACAACGAATCGCTTTCCGTATTTAACAATAACAAAACTTTTGCTTATTACGTGTTTTGATCGTACAATCGGCCATGACTTGGAATGCATCGCAAAAGTTATTGACTTTTGATAATGAATGAAACCAGTTTGCGGCGAGCTGACCAAGAGCCCACGGCCCCGTTCAATATCAGCTGAACGTGTTCTTAATCCAAAAATCGTATAATAATCACACTAATTTCGTTTTCATGGTACATTAATGCTTTTACTAACGTGCGGATACCAAATTGCTTGTCGACCGAGAAATGTAACATGCTGTGTTCTTAGTTTCACATGACTTCAACATCGGTGTTTACCTTTGGTAAACGGTAACGTTTATCGTAGCCAGCAGGTAAAGTTTGTCGGATAAATTCGCTTTAGTATTTCAACATTGTAAAAAATGATAACAGTTGTGAAGAATTATAAAGTCAATGTAAATTTAGTATCCATTGAACGGACTTTATAGCGATGAATAATCCATAATCGTTAAAGTTTATGAACAATGTTGTAAATAAAAACTTGTATTAAGCATTTATTTCTGGTTGAAGATATCTATAAAGTAAGAAGGTTAACTACATGTATTTGCATAGTTTTCTTATAACAGCAGAATACTAGTAAAGTACAATAATCGTTTAAGACTTACAATGTAAATTTAAGTATGTTATTTACTTTAAGTTTTAAATACATATTGTTGATAAATTACCTAGTTCAAACAGTGTCATATAATTCCAGTATGTCACGTGTATCAGGTAATTTAATAGCGGTATTTGAAATATCATAGTTAATTGGGTCCCCGTATTATAAAATTGCTCGATGCGGAAAATTTGCGGTTTTGAGATCACGACTAGTTTCGCAAAGCTCACGCTTGTTCCTAATGTTTTTTGTGCAAGATTTTATTGTAATTTCTATTTATTTCGAATGTAATACTTAACCATACATAAATTGTGTGTATGATACGTTGCTCTTATGTTCTAGACCTGTGATTCCCAAAGTGCTCTATATCAATCCTCAAGGGTCGACGACGAACATCAAAAGGTCGATGTCGGCGAAAAAAAATTGGGGGACCATGAGTCATTGGTTTAATTTTGGTTCCGCATGGATGGATCAACACATACACATGCCTTATTTGCTCAAATAGCACCTCCTTATAATATAAAGATGAATTTATATGCATAAATGATAAAACTACCTTTTACAAAAATTTGAGGAATGTGCAAAAAATGGATAAAAAAAGGGGTCTAGACATAACCGAATAACATAGTAAGTGGTCTACGAGACACAAAAAGTATGGGGATCTCTGTTTTAGTCATACATTTAAGTAGAGGGAAGTTATGTATTGAAATGCTTTGTGTAAGAGTGGTAGTAAGAACTTTTGCAGAATGTAGTAAGATTTCAATTTGATTCCCGTTTACTATGAGTAAAATTGTCATGTAGGTGTTAGCCATATTGTACCGGTGATGAATAGCACACCCCCTAGACGGGTGTCGTAAAAGGTGACTAATTCCATCAACGACCCAAACACCGAGTTGCAAATACCGAAGAGCTCCGTTAGTATTGGTTTGCAACCGTTTAGAAAAAGGAAAATCCTGGAAAAAAAACTCGGAGATGGAATCCTCGTAAAACGCAAGTAGAGTTCAACTCGTAATATGCGTCAAATTGCAACCGGTTCCACACATATCGACTTGTCGTTCCTGTTGACTCTTACCGGTGCCAATGTACCGCTCCATATGGAGCGCGCCTCATTTGTTACGTGGATGATACCTTGCTCGTAGCCCGGGTGGGGGGGGGGGAATGGGGGGAATTGGTGCGCTTGGCCATGGCCACAACCCTCGTGGTCAAGCGTATAAGGAGGTTGGGCCTCAAGGTGGCCCTCGAGAAGACCGAGGCCCTATTGTTCCACGGGCCTCGGCGAGGGTCACCATCTGGGGCTCCCATAATGGTGGAGGGCGACCGGATCAGGGTGAGAAACCAAATGAAGTACCTGGGCCTCACCCTGCACGGGAGCTGGCTGTTCGAGCCCCATTTCGGGGGGCTCGGAACGCAAATTGCTGGGGCGGTGGCGGCGCTTGGCCGATTGCTCCCCAATATAGGGGGGCCGAGTGCTGGGCGCCGCCGACTCTACATGGGAGTCGTGCGAGCGATGGCCGCTTACGGAGCTCCGGTGTGGACCAACGCCCTCAGTGCCGCTAACGTGCGCGCACTCCGTAGAGCGCAGCACACAGTGGCACTGAGGGAGATCCGGGCGTACCGCACGGTGTCCTCAGCGGTGGCCTTCAAGCTCGCCGGCTCCCTACCCTGGGAGCTGGAGGTAGGAGTTCTCGCCGCCGTGTATGAATTCACGGTTATATATATATAAAAAATATAATGAAAAATATACAAATCTAAATACTCTAGGAAAGAAATTGAAGTAGTTTAAAATACTTAAAATTTGTAAATTTCATTTATTTATTATTCGGTAAATTGACACTCCTTGTTCCATTTCAGTGACGTAAGCATAATTCAAGTCGTTTTATCGCTAATTGATTTTACCAAAATAAAGTATAAGAATATATGGCATGGTTTCTATGTTCTTATACTTTAAATTGGAACAGAACTGACTACTATGTTTGAACTTCTATTTCAAACAATCCAAGCTGAAATCTTTTCTCAACAAAAAGAATATGATTTCACCTTCTGGCTTAGGTAAAGAACCTTTGTTCCACACACGAGGCGCTGGGTTTATCTCGACGCATCCCACGTAACACCCTCCATTTACATACCTTCACAGTTTTCATTAACGAACGACATAAATAACGTTATTCAAATTAATGTTATCGCACTATAAAATCCTATACAAAAGCTTCGTAATATATTCATAGAGGGAAACGTATTTAGTTAATGACAGTATTTGAGTTAATATCGCCGGACGGGCTTTCATCGCGCGCCGTGTAATTTTCTCCAGTTGGAAATACTCTAGTTTGGTTCTAAAAGGAATTTCTCGTCTGGGAATTTCTTTAGCGAAACTGTTAGTTGTTTAACGGTGAAATGAGATGCGTTTAAAGAGTTCTCTTGAAGTTGGTTACGTTGGCGTTCGCTTGGATTTATGTTATTTTAATAAAGTGTAATAATATTGGAACGGGTTATTTTAGTTAGTTCTTAATTTCATATTAGATAAACATCTTTAGTTAAATGTTTTCAATAGTCTGCATTTATTTTTATTGCTTTAGGATCTTTTATATTATTCTGATACATTGTGAAGCATCGTACGTTACGCTACCCTGCTAAGGTGAATGCGTAACTTAATATATAAACTAGTGAGCACGCACGCTCGCTCGTGCTTGCTCGCATTTGAGCATTTTACTAAGTGCATTATTCGCCTGTGTAACATGCATAGTATAATTAACTTATGACAAAAAAATACTTTTGTTCATATTTGATGGGCTATCTTATACGATAATAAATGACAAGGTAGTTAGTATGATTCAAGCGGTATTTATGACATTTAATTTCAAGTTAATACTATTAATTGGGCGATGTTGATTGAACTTCAGTAAATAATACCCACTTAAATAATAATAAATACAATAATAATAAATAATATAAACACTTTAATAATACACACATAATCGATATACACGAGGGTTTTAATTGGAAACTGTTCAGCATCACTTTGAGTTATTAAAAAAAAAGCTTTAGAGTATAGTGAATGAAAAGTGCATTAACTAACTTAAACAATATTTAAAACAAATTCGTGTTCTCTCTGGTCAATGTTAGTAGAACGGAGAGTGCCTTTTTTGATATTACTAGCGGGCCCGGCAGACGTTGTCCCGCCCTGATTATAAAAAATCCGTGACAAATTATATACCAAAACGTTCCTCACGAATCACTTTATCCGTTGGCGAAAACCGCTTGAAAATCCGTTCAGTTGTTTTTGAGTTTATCGCGAACAGACAGACCGACAGATGCGGTAGGGGACTTTGTTTTATACTATGTAATGATATAACCTATCTATGAATAAAAATGAGGGTTTGTGTACTGCAATCTTCCTCGTAGAACTAATTATTAAGGTATTTAATTCCAGGCGAAAGTGTCAATCACCGTCCACTATAATATTTCATTAATAAGAAATAATTTTCTTAGGAATTAGTCGAGAAGATAATTAAACCCCTAAGCTTTTTAATGAACAGTTGCCAAGATATAATTTTAAATTAGAAAATCTAAAGTGAACATAAAAAAATCAATTTTAGAAACAATCGTATATCCTCTTAGAAGTGTAAATTCGTCTGCAACACAGCGAGACGTAACGAGGAGCGTTTCAGTAAGCGTTTGCTAAACTCCGTCCACACTCTACATTCTTAAGAAACTCTGAGATAATAGTCTTCCCGAAGGAAATGTCGCTGTTTTTTTTTAACATTACTATGTTAATTTCGAACTACAATCGCTGTCACAGCTTTCATTAAAATTTCAAACCACTGAATCCCGAATTCAATTTACTTTTTATAAACCTTTTTTCATAACAAGAACGTTTTGATTGAAAATAGAAGATCTAATCTTATCTTTGAATTATTTTAAAGGTAATGCGACGTACGTTATGTTTATTATCATTACATAGTATAAAACAAAGTCCTCTACTGCGTCTGTCTATCTGTCTGTCCGCGTTAAACTACTGAACGGATTTTCATGCAGTTGTCACCAGTGAATAAAGTGATTCATGACGAAGGTTTTGGTATATAATTTGTCAAGGATTTGTTTATAATCAGGGCGGGACAACTTCTGTCGGTCCGCTAGTTGTTTATATAAAATTCCGTGCATGTGATCATAACTTTTGTCCTCCCCCTACAGGGCGACTTTAAGTTTTTGTCTTCGGTCACCTATATAATTTTATAATCATCATAAATCTGTAAGAGAGTCACCCTGAGGATCATAGGCCTCTTCCAGAAGAAAGATATGGCCATAGTAACCACGCCATCGCACGATATATTGGTGATTTCAAACTCCGCGAAATCTACAGTTGTATATTTTCCCAAATACGGCGGTACTATAAGAACATTTTTCAGGTTTAGCTTTCCTTATAATGTTTTCCTTGACAATCTGCTGATAGTCTTATAAATCTATGTATAGTTCTATAGTAGGACCCAGTATATGGTGTTATTATCGAGATATAGAGTTTTGTTTAATTTTCGGACCATTTTTTTCTATATTATTTTGTTTGAATTTCTCACATAAGAAAAAACTTTAAAATTAAAAATACTTTTAGTATCTTAAGGTATTTTGTAGAGTAATAGTTCTTTTATACTAATTACTTCTTAAGGTTTGTTGTGGTAAGGTCTGAGGAGATGAGCCTGAAACTCCCATTGTTCGCCGTGGGAGGCGAGGGCAAGGAAGAAAGAGAGGTGCCTGGCATCATCTAAGGCCCCCGTAGCACGCCTTTAGGTGACGGACACGGGGGCGTCCATCGCCGCGTAAGAAAGGCCCAAGAAGTTGAAGCACGGTCTTCGTCGCCGCTTCCTAAAAGAGGTATGGGAAGAGAATCTCTCTTTCCGAGAGGAGGGCCCCTGTATAAAATCTGCATGGACCCGAGCGCGTGACCAGGGCCGCGGAAATGCTTACTAATCGTAATCCCACATCCCTGGCTCACATACGTGCTGAGCGGCCACTGAAACTTTAGCCAGTAGGAGTTTGGCATATCCCCCTCACTGTCCCCCGACGGTGGGGGACATCCAATGTAGGATTTCTCCACTGCTATAAAAAAAGAAAAAGATCTGAGGAGATCGATGATGTTAATAAATTTTTAGCGGCCAGTGAAATTTTAGTCAGTAGGAGTCTGGTATATCTCTCTCACTGTCCCCCGACGGTGGGAGGTATCCAATGTAGGATTTCTCCACTGCTATAAAAAAAGAAAAAGATCTGAGGAGATCGATGATGTTAATAAATTTTCTTCTCTCGGTGGGATAAATAAAGTAATAGATTTTCAATAAGAAAATTGGTCAGTCAGCTATAAAAGATCGTTTTAATATTCGTCTCATCCACGATTATGTAGGCATCTCGTATTATATTTTATTATTGAAATCCCTGATTGGAAGTACGGGAGTCGAAGGGAAATGCTTTCGCGTCCTGAATAGATTCGAACTGAAAAGGAAATTGAAGGGTCGTTACGTACGGATCGCCTTTGAAGCCTTCATAAATTCACGAACGGGTAGACGATTAGTATTTACGTAAAATGTGAATTCATTCTCAGCAATTGCGTATGATAACATATCAATTAGTGAGCGGTAACCAACAGCTCGGTTGTTACAATTTAAATTAGGTACAATTTAGATACGTAAATGACCGTAACATTTTGCGAAACCTTTAATAAAGTACGAAATAACTGCAGTGTGGGCAGGTGCCAATTAGGCCAGTTTTCTATTTTTGTTGGCATTGAATTTCGTTTGCAACATAGATATTTACAACTCAATTTTTTTTCGAGTGAGCAATTGTAATGGTCACGGAAGCGTGAAAATATGGAGGTACGAACGGGTTTGGCGCGTGCCGTCTCTTTGGGAATAAAACTGTCGAAATATTCGATAGTTTAATGATAAAACCTTTAGTTCGGGCTGTTCATATTTGTGAATAAAATATTACGTGCACTTCGGGCTATAAAAGTTTAATAATATGTAAACCGATTAACGAGAGTGGACGCAAAAAATATGCATGTCCAATGAGTGCACGCGTTCACAAACCGTTCGTTTACGTAGTTTGGGATAACTGTAAAATTAACCTATTAATAAATATTTTCCACGACTTTACTACAGATTTGCTTTGACCAATAGCCTGTGTAATCAGTTTTTAAAGAGGTCTACTTATAGTGGAACATTATATACCTTTATTTTACGCTTACCACAGTTACCACACTATGATCTCAACTAATAAATGGATGGTAACATTTCTAAAACACTAGTAGTATATTCTTTTATAAGATATACGATTATTAGTCATTTTATTTCTTGTACAATTTAAATGATTATCTTTAAAAAAAAAGTTTCGTAAAGTAATTCAACAAAGTTTATTATGTATATTAACCTTTTTTAACAACTCCAGAAAAAAATGACTTTTTTTTTTTGAACTGACTACGCTATTGACCAAGCAATGTCTTAACAGCTTCACCGGACTACCGAAAAAAATGACAGTTAAGCCCAACTCTAAGCGTTTATTTCAAATCCTTATATCATAAATGCGGATGTGAATTTGTTTGTTTATTTCGCTGGCGTGCCTTAAATATTTAAAAGGTCATGACATTTTGCAAATACCGTATCAGGGGCACAGAAAAATATATAAGGTACCTTTCATCCATAAAAAAGTACTGGTCTTCTGGTCAAACATAGATTAATTATAAGTGAAGCCGCGAGCAAATGAGTAGGATAATTAATAGTACAAATAAACAATGTAGGCACACAACATAACCTTGCCACGAACTTGTTTTAAATTGACGAGGTTGAGCAGTCAAATAGTTTGGGAACCACTGTGATAAACCTATATTAAGTCGGTGCTACGATTACAAATTACATTATTAGGTACATAATAAAACTTACATATACATTGCACAAAATATTATTTATGGTTTTAGGAGTGGTAGAGCCACGCTGAAGCTAATACTGGCGTCATCATGAACGGGTCGGCTCGCCTGGGGTAGTACCACTCTCTCACAGTAAACCGACGTGAAGTAACAGTGCTTGTATTGTTGCGTTTCGTTCGGTCAGTGAGAGCGCCGGAGGCCTTTCCCCCTTCCCCCTCCTCCCAATCCTCCCAAACACAGGCGTGTATTGCTAATGTCTATGGACAACGGTGGTCATTTAACATCAGGTGACCCACCTGATCGTTTGACTCCTATGATATAAAAAAAAACATAGGTTCTGCAGTGTGGTGTTATAATTTTTTTCCTATTCATTATACGACTCCAACAAGCATGGTATTACAATCTTGACTTGTTAAAGTCCTCGCAGTTACTAAGCTATGAATTAACTAATGCAGAAAAAACATATACGATAGAGACATTAAAGAACAACCACAAAAAGTTTTAACAAAGTCCATATTGTATGTTATTAAGCAATCACACTAGAATTGTAACACCCAAATAGAAATATTACATATAATTTGAGTGCATATGGCATACAATTATAGTCAATAAATGTAAAACATGGTCCATATAATCCGACACCTTGAGCCTAGGCTATTAAGACTGGCGTCACTTCCCTTTCCTTCACTGATATTGTAATCATGTTAGATATACGATTTTGAATCATTCTAGTGATTATTCAACCTGCGTGAAGGTTGTTTTGTTTATGTTCTCCTTTCTTAAATTCTACTGACACCCTACCAATACGCTTAATGATATAGGGGGTGTATATCTACAACCTATTTACACAAAACATATCTATACAATCAGGTGTAAGAAAAAAGTTTAGGTAGTCATAAGGACTATAACTGTATTTTTTACAATTTTTTATGATTTGTTATAGTCTCAATAATTTAAATTTATTATCATTTAAAGGATACAAATTTATTAATATAGATAAACACAAAGCTAGTATAGTTTGGATAATGAATGGTGGTAAATGTTGTGTAATACACCGGAGAATCATTAACATTAAAAATGACAAATTAATCTTAAAACAATGTCAATGATTTAAAATGTAACATTCAGAGCCTCCATGTGTTAATATTTCCATAAGGAGATGGAAAAACTATTTAACTTCTAAAATAAAAAAAACTACATTTTAAATAAATATTTATTAACGAATTAGTCAATCCTGTCTATAAATCTTTTCTTAATGGTTGTTATAACATAAATTAATAACTATGAATATCTGACTTGGTATTTATTTTCTGTAGTGAAAGTTTAAAATTGCATTAAATCATTTCACATAAAAATATCAATTTTATGAGATATGTTGATGGATATAATAGAAGATGGATTAATTAATTACATTTCTGTAGCAATAAATAATTATGCATGATCATTCAATAGCTTCTACAATTATGTGCTAATACGATGTAATAACCAATCATCATCAGTGTAGTAAAATGCAATTAATATATTCGTGTCTATATTAATTAGGTCTATACCTATGAAATAGCCGTTTCGTATGAAAAAAATGAAAAGAATTTTTTTCATGTATTTTTTATTTGTATTCATCGAAGTACTAACCCATGCAATCAATGCATCTTTGCCAACGCAGTGGCAGTTTATTGATGCCCTTCTTAAAGAAATCAGCTGGACGGGAGGCAACAAATTCTTCAAAGACATTTTGTATTACCTCTGGGGTATTGGATTTTTTTCCGCCAAGGAGTTATCCAAATTCTGGAAAAAGTAGTAGTGTGCGTAAATGCGTGGTCATCGGATAACGCATAAAAGCATAACAAAGTACAAACAAACTCACATTCATATTTGTAATACGAGCTGTCCTTTGGATCTTTGGATTTTTTAAAAATTGTATTAAATAATTGTAAGACTATGTACAATTACAGAAATGCTCTTTCAAAAATATTTATTTGTAGGTGTGATACGCACGCCACCTATTGTAACATGTAACGTGTACATTAGATATATAAATACTATATGTGTGTCAAATAAGGTTTACCATCAACAACATATTTGGAATTTTAATCCACTATGTAATTTACCTTTGTGCTTACTTACACTGTATAAGGAACTATAACACAATGCTTATAATTATTATTATAAAGTTATAATATGACCTTATTGTCAATATAATTAAGTTTTTGTGAATATATAAAAAAAAATCGCTTTTCTGTTTCGCAAGAAATCATATTATGGAATTCTTAAGTTAATATGTTTATGGTCTAAAATCTTATTAGAAATACCTCTTGTCTCCAAAATTAATCCCCCCTCCCCCCAATCCTCCCAAACACAGGCGTGTATTGCTAGTGTTTATAGACAACGGTGATCACTTAACATCAGGTGACCCGCCTGATCATTTGCCTCCTATGATAAAAAAAAAAAACAGAATCTGCAGTGTGGTGTCATAATTTTTTTCCTATTCATTATACGAATCCAACAAGGATGGTATTACAATCTTGAATTGGTAAAGTCCGCGCAGTTACTAAGCTATGAATTAACTTACCTTGCATTAATATAAATTAAGATATAAAACTCTATGTCTATATGTGTATATATAGTATTCATTGAATTCTATGAAATTTATACGTTGCTATGGTTACCGAGGTATGTAGACGAAAGCGCAGTCATTAAAACGAAATGGCAAAAAACACAATGTAATTCATATATTACATACATATACCAATACAAATATCTGAATTTTAATTTATATTTATTCTTGGAGTTCAGTACAGCGAACGCCTCACGGACATGTTTACAGTGAAAAACATATTGTTGCTGAATTTCATGCGGCCGACGTCGTCGTGGGTAACTGCTAGTCTAAAATAGAAAAGCCTAAATTGTTTTCTATAAGGTTAGCTTTCTATCAGTGTAAGTCCCGTGAAAATCGGTTCAACCGTATTGGAGACAACATTGCGGAGCAAGCCGCGGGTAACAGCTAGTTTATAATTTATAAAAAAACTAAATTACTTCTTATACGGTCAGCTATCTGTCAGTAACAGTCCCGTGTAAATCGGTCCAACCGTTTTGGAGATATTACCGCAAAAGAAGCCGCGGGTTCCAGCTAGTCTAAAACAAAATAATCGAAATTACTTCTTATAAAGTCAGTTATCTGCTAGTGAAAGTCCCGTGAAAATTGGGCCAGCAGTTTTGGAGATAGTAATGCGAACAAAGCCGTGATTAAAGGCTAGTATAGAATAAAGTAGCCTAAGTCACCTGCTGTCATTTTAGCTATATGCCAGTGAAATTCTCGTCAAAATAGGTTGAGCCGTTTCGGAGACTAGAACGGAACAAACAAACAGATAGACAGGCAGACCGGCATTTTTTTTTAAATTACATTTTTAATATCAGTGGCGAGTATACTATCATATACAATCATTAAAAAAAAATTGTTTTGATATTACACACAGACACTACATTTTTATTATCTTTATATATAAATTTCTTCTGTATGTGTGTATGTCACTGAACTCCTCCTAAATGGCTGAACCGATTTTGATAAAATTTTGTGTTCGTATTCCAGTGGATCCGAGAACGGTTTAGATTCACAATTGGACCTAGTAGGTGGCGCTGACTTTTAGGATTTTGTTTTATTATCAAGGCAGGACAAAGTCCGCCAGGTCCGCTCGTATGTATATAGATTAGTAGAAAAACAAAGATAAGGCTAGAAGTAACAAAAATAAACGACGCTTCACGATTGCTGAATTATATTTAAGAAAACGTAGGCTTCTCTAAGGCAATGCCATGTTATAAACTTTGCTATTGTGATCTATTCAGATCTATTCATATATTCAGTGGCATTAACAAGTTCAGAGAAATTAACCGGTCATTCATAATAATAAAGAGTCATAATGAAGTAGCGCCAATTATTAGCAATTCTTTAGTACTACACTGACATATGAGTTGTTTGGCTTATAGTATACTGATAATTCATAGTAACGTGGAACTGATATCTGTAACACAGAAGAAGAAGCATTGTCGTGTTGGTTGAGTGCTTTGCTCGGTGGAATGTTAATTCGATGTCCGTATATTCAACGCATTTATCGAAATCCGCGTATATTTACTAATTTAAATTACCATTATGGTCAAATGGAGAAGGAAACCGTCATGAGGAAACATGAACCTGAGATATGTCTTGTAGTACTACCGTATGTGGGAACATATGAAAGAAAGAAAGAAGAAAGAAATATATTTATTGCCATAGTATAAGTGTACAAAAAAAAACCTTAACCGTAAAAAAGTAAAACTATGACAAAGAGACCTAGCGTCAGCGTATTGCCGCCTTTGAAAACAGCGCTGGTTTTCAGCTAGGCCTCAAAATTTCCCGGCTGAAATACAAGCAAACATTACTTATTATTTCGCGCCCAAGTCGTAAACATAAACTTAAAATATCTATCTATTGCTATACATATAATTAAATTAAGGAAGGGCCCATACAAAAATAATTTTAATTTTAATATGAGAGAAAAAGATACTGTACATATAGTACTGTGGTTTTCTCAGAGTTTGAAATCGCCGATATGTCGTTAATTGGTATGGTGATTAGGCCTCTAGCTTCGTTCGGGAAGAAGCTTATGATGCTGCAGTGGGTCTTTTACGGTCTGTTGTGATGTTCCGAGGCTTAAACTAAACTTGAATTATATCTACAAGGTAACCGGCTTTCTATCATACTCGTAGTTATATTTCATAATTTTCCTTAAACTAGAAGTTTGGAAACTAGTGCTAAAGAAATCCGTATCCGCGGTGTTTGAAACTCGATGTTAAGGTCGCTTATGAAATTATTCACCTTTGATACCAATTTATGAATTGTGCTATTTTATAGAGATATTATTACTTGTTGTTTTCTGTTATAGTACCTATTGTTAAAAATAACAGTAGTAACTAAATGTATGGTACTGATACGCGCGACTTCGTCTGCGTTATATATCACCTTAACAATATATTTTATGTATGAAGGAAAATTAGTGAAAGATATACTTTGCCTACTAAATTTCTTTGTTAACAGTATTGTCCGTTTATTTCATCGTGCCTGTGCATGCGCATCGCGTTACCCACTCTACTATTGCTAAATGCGTTGTGCTAATAAAAATTGTAATTTTTTAAAACCTAAATACATCTGTGAGATATCGTGATATTTTTTGAAGTTATACTTCTTTTGGCGCGTTAGGGAAAAATGATGAGAGTAAATTTTTACGGTGCGCGCGCACACCGTCACGAAAAACCGACACCCTGAAGTTAGCTATAGTCAACTTTCTCTATTGTTAGTGTCGTTTTTTCTACAAACGTAGAATAAGGCGAAAGATAAAAATTTTGAAAAGATTTTCATCTTGTTACGCCAAAGAAGTATAACTTCTAACGCGTGTACATAAGTACACACACACTTCTTTTTTTTAACCAATTAAGTGTCTAAAGGACATCTCTAAAAATAATATAAAATCAATAGGAATAATTACTATGAGCTATCCTTAGGTGGTAGACATATAACATCAAGGACTTTCCTTTTTTAAGTGTATAATTCTGTAAAATATTTTTTTATGTATCTTATAAGGTTTTGTAAGCGTTACCAATGTAAGCGTCCGCAAACTCCATATTACAATTTTATTAGAATACGGCTATTTTCCTTTACTTTGTATAAATTAATATAGAGGTATTAAAGAGTAGGGAAACCTGTATCGATATTTGTAGCGTCTTTGAAAGAATTAAGGAAACGTACAGACAGACAGACATGAAAAATGAATTTATTTTATAATATATCTTATTTGTTGTATACTATAGATATGGTTTGTCTACATACTGATTGTAAACATTACGCAAAAGTTAACTTTCATAATAACGATCTATGTAATTCATTTTCTTCACATATAAGTGTAATTCCTGTTCAAATGTTCTTTACATTATTACCTATGGCAATGTTTTACGCCTATTTATTTCATGACCATGCGTCTTTACTCTTTCTAATGTCAGGCGGAAGTGGCGTAAGCGACACTTTTTACACACTTTTACTTTTTAGCTTTTGTCACAGGTGTGAGTGTAAACTCGTGTTGTACGTTTATGGGAGAAAGTTGATTAACATTTACGTTATGGGACATGTCTGGTGTATATATTAAGAACAATATTTTATGAATTGTTTGTACGGATTCTTTTTATTGTTTTACGGTCTGTGGTAATACTGTGACATTAGTATATATGGTTAATTACTTGGAATTCTATTTTTTTTTGTTTGCCAGTACCACAAATTATTTGAAAATTCGGTAGTTTTACTAACTCAAATAATACTAAAAGTCTGTAAAAAGAGGGTCCTAATGAAATACATTGTGTATAATGTTTCTAGTAAAGATTTTTAAACATCTTTTATTTTTTAAATACCGCTGTATAAGTTTTAAAGCGGATGATTATGGAAAGAATTTGAAAATATTAGACCTTTTCTTATACTAACGTGAAACTTTTTCATCTTTTATTTTTTAAATACCGCTGTATAAGTTTTAAAGCGGATGATTATGGAAAGAATTTGAAAATATTAGACCTTTTCTTATACTAACGTGGAACTTTTTTTTTTCCAACTGACTAAGCTATTTACCTAGCAAGGTCTTAACAGCTACGGACTACGGACCGTGGCATTACAATAAGTTAAACAGCGATTACTCGACAATGTATATAGCTCGAAATAAGAACTTGATCCTTTATTTCCATCTTCAATACTTTTATTTTGCGAAATTTGAGAACTCGATAAGTCGTAATGATTAATACTTTTCACTTCAAGTTTTACAGAGAAAAGATAAACCAGATCGAGTTTCACTTTCTTGTCGGCCCTTCGCAATGGTTGAGAAGTGCCTTCTCAGGGCCAAAATTATGTATCTTCGGTATTGCTTTATTTAATATATATTATCTCTTTATAATAGAGAAAAAAAAATTATAGAGCAATTTTTGATTCCATTAACTCTTCACCTCGATGAATAAATAAGTCAGGTACGAAATTTGAGAATTTACTTTAACGGTATTTCTCTATACAACTTATTATAAGTTGACCTCTATGAGTTGAAATTTGTTACGTCTCCCTTTATTATCGGCTTACCGAGGTTCTACTGAACTACCATGTAGGGGAAAAGCACATATTTATCTTTTTCTGCAATAACCCATACGTTATGAAAGCGTTTGGTCCTATGTAATATTTTACGTATTTACATATTTATTACGGTTGTTATATAAAAACAGTAAATCACATAGGGTTATTGCCAAGTTATTACAAGTATTTTCATCGTTCGGTCACACTCCAGTTGCGGATAACACCGTTGCCCCAGCGTATTGCACTTTATCCGTATAATTTAACGTTTTTATAACCTCTCTGTTATATCTTTATGCAATTATTTCAGATAGATTATAACTTAAATATAATTTTTTGGTTACTCAGACTGCCGCAACTATTGTAAGGTTAGATTCGACTGCAATGTCGGTCTTTGCTTTTTTGCGAAGGCGTAATTATATGGTTTGTATTGTGCACAACAGTTTCATTTAATGTAAAAAGAAAATTATTCGAATCATATTTTGCTACCGCAATATTTTTTGTGCTTGTATTACACTAATATGTATTATGTAGTTTTTTTTTAAATTAACATTAACTTCTATGATAGTGTTTTTAACCGACTTCAAAGGAGGTTTACGAATCGTTTGTATTTTTTTAATTAGCTGTTACCTCAGAACTTCGTCACATATAAAACGATTTAGAAAATTCTTTTCGAAGGGAAAACTACGTAAGCCGTGTTGAGTTATTAAAAAAATATTTGGTAGGAGTATAAAAGAATATAAGTAACCTTTTATCCATTAAAAGACACTATTCCTCTAGTTTTGAAGCGATGATGGGTTAGTTAATAGCATGTTCAGACACAGCGTCTATGGACGTAGGTAAGAATCCTTCCAAATTAGTCGTATCATCCGTTGAAGGAAGATATTATGGCAAAACTAGAGCATAATGGTAGGGTTTATTAAGCCCGCTTGACTAGGCACCACAAAGTTGAAAATCTGTCGCCAAATACCGTTGGTGTGTTCCGATTTTTTTTTTAAATCCGTACAGTACAATCCAAAAACAATGGCAACCACCGAGTGGCCACTATCCATCGCCGGTCGCCGCTGTCGCCGCCTGCGAAAAGCTGGATATGCACAGGCTGATCACGAAACGCAACAACCAAAAGCAAAACATTATGAAGGGCTTTTTCGCCATATACATGGTGGTTGCGACCCAGTCAGGCTGTAAAACCCTACCACCCCGCTTTCGTCATTGCCTCGTTCGTTATTCAGCCCGGTGCACCACGTACAGGTAAGGTTGGCTTGGATGTCTCAAGTCTTAGATGTTATTTGACACCCCTTACACTCCCAGTGTGTACTTGGCTGTTGTACTTCAGAGCCAGTCCCCTCTAGATTTAGTGTGTTTTCCATCGTAGACCATATTCTCTATGAGATTGTGGGCGAATGTTAAAAACCTATAAAGTAAAAGAAGGCCAAATCTATAATAACGCGAGCGAAGCCGCGGGAAAAAAGTAACAATAAATAAATCATATACAAAAACTATAGTCTGTGTATAAAATACACTCTCTCCGCGTCCACATAATGTTAGATTGTACGCACAAAAACAGTAAAATAATGTTTCACAAAGAAAATGCCGCAGAGACGGGCGAAGTTCTTACACTCTTAAGAATTCCTTTGATACCAACATAAACTAACCCAAGGCGTCTCTGAATGAAATCATGCAACACTAGATACTACATTCTTTGTAGTAAGTCGCGAGTGTTATCTAATGAGATAACAATCCGTCTTTTTCTATATATAAAATAATGTATACTATATTCAGAAATAACGCAAAATAAATTAATTTGGTTTTATTATTGTTTAAGTGCAGGTATTCAATTCGTATTGACGTGGTAACATGGATGCATTACACTCAAATAAAAATATATAATGGAGAAAATCTGAGGCCATTAATGTAAGGTGAATTCGTTATAAATGGCCTCATGAAGGATGATACGATATTAATTATCGTTAACTTGATAGGCAATAATAGGTTAATTCCATAAAGATGTAAATGATCCGATTCAAGAATGTCAATCGAAGTAAGAATGATCCCTCACAGTTAATGACGTGATAACGTCTTATAAATCGATGAACGCCGGCTGCACGCACGAAAAAGCATGACTCATTATCACGTTTCGCCTGAGCCGAGCGTGAAAGCGAGAGCGCGGAACAAGCAATAGAGAGGCACGATCAGCCTAAGCGTTTGGTTTGTTACACATCTATCTATATATAGAATAATTCAATTTAATTTTTCATCAATGCTTTCTTACGACGTTATCACCTACAATTATCGTCAGTAAACCAATTTTACAGACAACCAATTTTTTTTATTTTTTTGGTTAAAAACTTTGATACTAAAGATATAGTTAAAATTTCATTGTGAGCTTGTTCTAGGTCCTCCTGGCAGCTTACCACCCTTAAGTTGAAAAACGATCGTCAATCATCTATCGTACCTTCCAGCACCTGCACTTAGTCCCTCTAATTTTAGCATATTTACCATCTTGAATCAAATCGTCATATAATATCAGTAGAAATCGTGGTCAAACGGTAAAGCCTATACGATATTATTACAAAAAAGTTAGTTACGTATAGAATACTTGCTTTAAAATGGTTTAGAATTAAATGCACCGCGCTCGCCCGAGGCAAGTTGACGTTATCCTTTTTCGCAAGTCGAACTTAACGTAATAAAAGCGAGACAAAAGAGCAAGATGGCGAACATTCAGCGACTACGGTGCCTTTAATTCCAAACCTTTTTAAGGCAAGTATTCAATACGTATTTAACTTTTTTGTAATAACACCGATAAAGTGAAAAAAATAAAAAACACATAAGTAGAATAATGTTGTTTGTACTTTTACCTATTTAGGACTTTTTTAATAAATAAACACTTTTACAAATAGGTACATCTAGTAATAATGTAGCTTATTTTATATAATTTCCTAGAAGAACTAGAGACAGTACCAAGCAACACAAAATTATATACCCGATGTGCAAAGAACCAGACGAATTAAGTTTAGATCATGTATATGAAAATTCCGTACAAAGTCCATCAGTATATGGTGCACATGGTGATTATATATTCTGTGAAATACAATGACAACCGTTGACTTGTAATTATAATAGGTATCAATATTCATCATATAAATTGCAGAGCAATCAGATATGCTAAACGCAATCCTTAATTATTGAAATCGACCGATGATGTTTGTGTTCTGGATTATTAGAGTACTGTAATTACTAATGCGTTCCATAGTTACAATATGTCTCCATTAATTAATACAATATTACAAAAATTACCATTTTCATAACAAAATTAATTTATTTCACACTCTTAAAGACAAAAATGGAGTAGACTCATTAGCACACAATCAACAAGCAGTCCACTTAAAGATTTTTTTCTTTTGCTTCACTTCTTATTCTCTCCCATGTTCAGAAGAGAACTCTACTTAGATGAAGCGCAACATGCTCATATAGCTTTCAATAAAGGAAGATGGAAAACTCTAGGTTGACGTCATTATTCGAAAGATTCGACAAAGTTCGAGACGGGCCACCTTTAGTACTCTGTTGTTATTGATTCTTACGGCAGTTGAGTAGTCGAGTTCTCATATAGATGTAACAATGTATCGGTTATATATATAATCAATCTATATAGTAGAAACCCAGCTACGGTTTGATATGAATTAACAATAATTTTAATCAAGTTTCTATTTCTTTTGTAATAATGTGCTTAGGATTTGGATGTTATTTAGTATCTGTAATATATCCCATAGAAGCTATTATTAAACGAGTATATAATGCATTGTCACTTATGTATGTAA
Source organism: Antheraea pernyi (assembly GCA_015888305.1). NCBI lineage: Eukaryota > Metazoa > Arthropoda > Insecta > Lepidoptera > Saturniidae > Antheraea > Antheraea pernyi. The sequence continues at coordinate 245,389 of MU159170.1, read as the reverse complement.
CACGGTAATCTACACAAATTAAACTACATTCTTTATTCAGTTTTGATTTTGGCAAAAGGGATTCGGATATTTCAAGTTCAATAACATTCCATTCTTCGAAATTAGTCGGAAAGAAATGCGATATAGTTTTCATTTTTTATATATTTTTTATTAAAGCTATTCAAATGCGAATTTATTGTTTATGTAGTTTTTGAGTTCAGCAGTTTGAAACAAACCAAATATCAAATAATCTCCTGAATTTAATAATAATAATATTGATCTGTTATCGATATACCCCTCCGTTTAACTTTTTCGCATTCAGTTTTTAATATTTTTGGCGGTAATATACCGGGGAGTGCTATCAGAAGTTCAGGCAGCTGCAGTCGTGCACGTCTCGGCTGGTATCTCTTTTATGGCTCTCCTAGCAAAAGATAAATTCCAGACAGTTTTATGAGGTGGCGTCACGTATTTGAGAGTTTGGTTTAAAGATATTTGCTATCAATATACTGTGACTATACATTAAATACTTCGGTTTTATCTGATAATACACGGGACTTAAAACTTAGGGAGGATATAATTCTTTATTTCAGAACTGTTGTTTGACAAAATCAAGGCAGGAATGACAAAATTCAAAATAGTTCATTTAAAATCGGTAAAAGATTTATAGAAGTTAACTGGTAATTATGACATTACATTATCAAAAATTGCAAAGGCTTTAATTATTCCCCATGAAACTCATATTTTTCTTAAGTTTGCATAACTATTTTCGTGACAACGATGTTGCGGGTACCAGCTCGGATTTAATATTTGTTACAAAACATAATTGGTTTTGGGGAGCGGATATAGAGTGACAAGATGGGCCTACGATATTGTCAAAATGTTACCGTGACGCGGTTAGCAAAATATCAAGAAGGGTGACGTATTTTGAAAGAGGACTACGGTCACAGGTAAACTTTAGTTATGGGTTATGGCAATAGTAATTAAATACTATAATTGTAAAGTTTAGGAAGTCGTCTGTTTGTAAGCGCTGTATTTATGGAACAAGCAGTCAAATTTCAAATATGTTGAATTTTATAAGCTACTATCGGGCACGGTGGACATTATTTGCCCTAATAATAAAAAATCCTAGAATTAGACCGCAGAGCCACCTACGAGGCCAATTGTAAATCTAAACCATTCCGGATCAACAGGTGCACACAAAAAAAGTCATCATAATCGGTTCAACCGTGTAGGCGTAGTTCAGTCACATACACACAGACAAAAGAATTATGTATATAAAGGTGCATTAATATAGGTTGTAGACATTACAAGTCTTATGAGCGGAAAAATTGCAAAACAAAGTATGAGAGAGTGTGAGTTAACGGAAAAAATTGAGCGCGAGTGAAATCACGGGATACAACCAGTTAATTGATGCGATATTACAAGTTTATGGACGCAAAATTATGTGAATAATTTTGCTTAACATTTTTTAAACACGAGAGAAAATTTAATTAAAACCTTTTTACGTATCTGTTTTACCGACTTCATGTAGTGAGAATATTTGTGTAAGTTAAACGAAAAATTTAATCTCGTAGCTTTTCGACATAAGCGTGATTAATTTAAACACGTGCCGAATTAAATTGCATTTAACCTGGCTAACAGAAAACGAAAACAATAATGATGCTTATTTACTGTGACGTCTGCTCGTATTCTTGGTTAGTGTCTAAAATAAAAATGAAAAGAATTGTTGTCACGTAGTATTTATTCCGATGGCGTTCTTACTACTCCTCGTGACAAAGTTCTAACTCACTAATTGGGCATTTTAGGTCTATCCGTGTTTAATTTTCGTAATTATTATTCATGTTAATACGGTTAAGTAATCATGTAACTGAATTGCGTGATATAGTGTTTATCTGACCTATGCATAAACAGTTCGGCAGTTCACGGTAATACTCAGCACTCGATACTCTGTTTTGTGCCAAGCGGTTTACTCGCGTCGTTCGCACATTGTTGTTGGTTCAATTTGTATGACGATGTCTTTGTTTATGGATTGTAGTGTAATAATAGATATTTTTTTAATTATCTCAATAAATAGGCTTTCAAGATACATTTTTTCAAATACGATTGATTATTTCAGAGATTAGCGTAATCAATACAACAATCCCTTGGGCCTTATGATATTGAAATCAATTTCACATCGTAGGTAGGTTACGATGAAAGTAATGCGATAATGTCAAACATAAGCATTAATTAGCATATGGTTTAATAATAGGTCTTTACCTTTGAAATTGCCGTTTTGTATGAAAAAATTTAAAGGATTTTTTTTTTCATGTATTTTTTATTTGTATTAATCGAAGTAATCACCCATGCAATCAATGCATCTTCGCCAACGCAGTGGCAGTTTATTGATGCCCTTCTTAAAGAAATCAGCTGGACGGGAGGCAACAAATTCTTCAAAGGCATTTTGGAAAAAGTAGTAGTCTGCAGGCGCAAGGTCTGATGAGTAGGGCGGATGACGGAGAACTTCCAACCCCAGTTCTTGCAACTTGGAGACCGTCTGCTGTGCAGTATGAGGTCGCGCGTTGTCGTGCAGGAGCAGCGGAGACGAGCGATGCTGGTTGGAGATGTGCCAGCTTCTCCATCATTGTGTTCAGGTCTTCACAGTACACATTTGCAGTAATGCTCGCCCCGTTTGGTAAGAAGCTGTGATGAATCACACCGGCGCTAGACCAGCAAACAGTGACCATCACTTTTCTAGGGGTAAGTTTTCGTTTAGGGCATTGTTTAGGTGCTGAACCAGGATCCAACCAACTTGCTGAGCACTTGCGGTTATCAAACAGAATCCATTTTTCATCGCAGGTAACAATGCGGTTCAAAATTCCTTCATTTGTGTGTCTGTTGAGCAGTACAAGGCACGTCTCGACGCGTACTTCGCGCTGGCGATCATTGAGTTCGTGGGGCACCCATTTGTCAAGCTTTTTTACCTTGCCAATTTGACGCAAATGGACCAATATTGTTTTGACGCTAACGTCGAAAGCTGCTGCTAATTCAGCCGTAGATTGTGTATCATCAGCTTCCACAATCGCCTTTAATTCGTCATTGTTGACCAAAGTCTTCGGACGACCGCGAGGTTCATTTTCCAGGTAGAAATTCCCAGAACGAAAGCGAACTAACCAATAACAGGTGGTGCGTTGGTTTGTAGTGTTAGCTCCGTAAACGTCGTTGATGTTACGTGCCGCTTGTGTCGCGTTGCTGCGACGACGGTACTCATATTCCATAATTACTCGAATTTTTAACGTATCCATGATGACAAAAAAGAAATGCGATGAAAATGTAACACTAATCAATAAACAAATGACTAATTTTGGAAACAGAATTCCATGTTTTTAAAATAAAATTAATTTGAAATTAGAGTCCTTAGCCAAACAAAAATTATTTTGATTTGGAATGGCCAGTACTGCAGAATGGCAATTTCATAGGTAAAGACCTATTATATACATGATCAATAAACGATATTTTTGTAATTCGTTATGTATAAAAAATTTATAGAATTCGTTACCAATAGAAAGGTTTGACTCGCTTACGTAATCCGTCTGAACTTTAAGGAGCTGTGTTGTTTGAACCATACTTGGTAACAGGCTGAAATTTACACCAAATAAGTTTTATTAGGTAGTGTATACTTTCTGATAATAAAACCTATTAAAAATAATATATTGAAATAGTACCTATATTCTGTCGTAGTTTTTTTTTCACTCCAGAGCAGTGGCATAATTCAACCATCTGAGGCGCGTGGCAAATTTATTGGATAGAGCCCCGGTAAAAACTTCACGTTGTAATTTAATTGTAAGAAACCACTAAAGTAGTTACTTATGAACTGGTGGCCACTCGGATCGGGGGCTCGTAGCATTTTGTTACCTCTGGCACCCTATAATTACGTCACTGCTCTAGAGTTTAAACTGGTAATTTTTCTACACTCATTCTTTAAACTTGCGGTGTCTATAATGCAGTGAAATAACTATAAATAAAAACTGACCAAGGGTGAATCGGTTTAGTAAATATTGGCCGTATTCAAATATACACGAATAACAATTCTTATGAAGATCTGGTCTATGGTACAGAAATTGATGTACTCCAGCGCCATCTAGTGGTGATTTTCTTAAAATTATCATGAAACAACATTAGATGTGCCAGTTTTCATGGCGAATGCGGGTTATAAATTTCATGTAATAATGTAGTAACCAACATCCATTGATATATACGAAAAATGAATTTAGAATTAAATAATACTTAAAATGACATTTTTTGTTATTTACTATAGAGTTGATTGTAAAATTGTTAAAATGCTTACCTTAAACTACAATGGTGTCAGAGAAATTACAAACAAAACTGAAGATAATGAAAACATTTTTACTGATAATTATAAAATATTTGGAAGTATTAAGCCCGGGGCGAACACGTGCCTGGGACCGTTTCGTAAGATTAAAACAAAGCGCAAGTATATAAAAATGTTTCAAATCTTCTGGATTACCTCATTCATTTCTTTATCCTTATATAACTTTTATATTACGTTACGTAGTTAATTAATTTCTATTCCTTAGTTTCAGCTTATCATGGACTGAGGTGGTATATTTAGTTGTTGCTAGCTAGTGCCCGCGACTCCGGTTTAATGAAAATGACTTTATTTATTAAATGCTAAAGGAACCTTTACATACAAGTTATATTAAATAATAATTCTTATTCAAATCCTCCTGAATACTAATAAATTAATTTTAGCACTGATAAGTTTACTTTCCGTAATTATTGTCGAACAGCATTCACTCACATCTATCACAAGCTTTCAATAGATTCAAAATATGAGATAACGCATAAGAAAATAATAACATTTCATTATATACGTGTTTTGTAATAAACGTTTTTCAATTAGATATATATATCGAAATCCTTCTGATAACGTTTCAGCAGATTTGTTAAACAATAATAGAAATATGACCCCTCCTAACGTCTATAATGTGTGGTAAATGTATAGGTATGTATGCACAATAAGAGTGAATGTAGACATGCGGTCAGTGGTATCCCGTTTCTTAATTTCCCGCGGGATGTCGGCTTGCGTTCGCGGACAAATCGAAGTGTTCCCGTTACGTACATGTCATATCGTACTGCTCCCGGGCCGGATTACTTTTATGAACAGCATTAATACGATCGTATGTAACTGTCACAATAAACTCCACTATCTCGTATGTGCAACCGCGTGAAATTACTTGAATATGAGGTACAACCAAGTAGGTGTCATATTAAGGCCTAGAATATTAGTTTATAGGGTTAAAACAATTTTATCGTTGCAACTGATAATGTTCTATCCTCTATGCTCTGTGATATTGAAATGTGACATTTGAAAAAAGGATATGGTTATACCTAATTATGGTTATTTAATAGAGGTGGATTATCTTTGAACCCTCATCAATATCACCTTCTTACCCTTATCCCACCTAAGTAGGGTCGGCACAACATATTTCCTTTTCCACGCTCGCCTATCAGAGGTTATCTCAGTTTTCACACATTTTACACACAAAGTTTTTCACACAATCCATCCATACCTTTTCCGGCGCTCTCACTAACCGAACGAAACGCAACAATGCAAGCACTGTTACTTCACGTCGGTTGGAGGGTGGTACTACCCCGGGCGAGCCGACCCATTCATGCTCAAACCAGTAATAACTTCAGCGTGGCTCTACCACCTACAATATTATAATTATATCTAATATCTTACTCTAATGAACTTTCCCGTGTACAGTTGTATCCATGTTTAATATCAGAACACGACAGTTAGCAGACATAAAACTTTTACTGAACGAAATGTATCTCCGTTTGCTTGTTAAATTATGCTTTAAGTATAGTTGTTTCAAACTTTTGCAAGCTTTAAATTTATGTAACAAATTTTGGAGATAATTACTATTTTTATTCTAAAGTAATTCTACGCCTAGAGTAAATAAAGAATAGTTAGTGCAAGGTGAGTCTTAATTTACTCCTCTATATTAAGTCATAGTGGTTGGAATTATCCGACACGAAATACATATAAGAGTTATTGAGGTATATATGCTTGGTACACATATATATTTCACTAACTTATATACGTATGAATATTTAGCTTAGATTAGCTCAGTTAGGTTACGAATTGTATAAACTAGGCAACAGCCCAAGCCGAGGTGTGCCGTGCACCCTTGAGCTAGTTGTCAAAATTAAATCGGCTGAGTGCCTTAGTAGTCCGGTGAAGCTGTTTAGGCCTTACGAGGCCAATATCGTAGTCAGTTAGAAAAAAATAAAAATTATACAGGTTGAGTACTTTGACTGGCGGAATATCGATTTAATATACGAAGGTTTGATCCCTGACGTGTTAATTTTTTGGAAAATTGAATACGTTTTATAGTCTAAACTGTTAACCACATAAACTGATGGTAATAGAAATATGACGAAACCTGAACCTGCGAAATATTCTTGTAGTGTGTAGGTGGAAAAATAAAACTGTGGATATTTTTGTGTTTTAAATTGCCAACATGCTGGTACTTGTATTGGTATTTATGCCTGTATAAATTGCAGCAGTGGGATTGATACAAGGTCGTATTAAAGTAAAAAAAAACAACTTTAGTATATATCACGTATAAACATAAATTCAGACCGTCAAAAACGTTTGTGATGTGATTGACTGTCGTGATGAAGTAACGCGCTCATCGTGAACAAATTTAATGTACCTACATATAAAAAAATATTTATGACCTTAAAAAATATAATAATATGTTATGTGCTTTGATCTAAAAATATACGCTATCTCGTGCAAAAAGGTACTGTTTAACTATGAAGTCAAAAATTCAATTTCGTTTGATGGGAATTTTTCCCTTCGAGAACGTTCTTTGAACATAAAAGGGCTAAAAATATTTATCTTCGGATGAGGAAATACTTTGTTGTGTTATACTTATGAACATCGTAGGCACAACAGGTAACATAAGGTAGTGAACTCTGAAATATTATAGATATTAATTGTAACTTATTTTTATCTAATTGATTCCTAATATCCTATACTCCTTAATAGTATGTGATATTTGCATAGTTAAAAGGTTGTTGAATTCTGAGCTAAGAAATATCTCTTATGGCAATTATTAAACTATACATAAAATATAAATAAAGTTAAAGTATCTGCGTTTATCATAATCCTCTCAAGAGGAAAAAAGAGAAAAAGATTCTGAAACATTCTTCATTGGTGCTCCTCTCATATTGGTCTTAGCGTGGTGATATGTAGCCTATAACCTTCCTCGATAAATGAGCTATATAACACTGAAAGAAATTTTTAAATCGTTCCTGAGATTACCCCCTACAACGTCACAAACTAACAACGTCACAAACTCAAATATTCACAAACTTTACCTCTTTATAATATTAGTATATATATAGAAGTATAGATAACACATATTATCTCCGTGCAATTCTTGCCATTTTTCCAGTATTCTTGAAGAATTTGTCAAATCTAACGCTAGCGAAGCCGCGGGTAAAGCTTGTATTGTTATAAACTCTAGGAGTGTTATTTCAAACATTCTTCTTTCTATGAATGTCTTTGTATGAATTATTGAAGTACATTATTCATTTTCAAATTAAGTTAAAATCGAAGTTAAAAATGGCGAACGATTCGTATCGACGAATCGACAGACGTGAAAACGGTACGGCACGGTTTAATATAACATTTTTAATTTATAGACGCGAAGCTTAAACATCTGAACACGTGTCATGCTTAGCTGAAATCCGTTATCGGGAACGGTTCTCAAAGGATTTAATTTCCCGTCTGCAAAATGGAAAATCGATTAGTTTGATTTCCGCCTTCGTCGGGCACTGCCCGAGGGTCGATAGTTTCCGTTGTGGTCCGTGCCAAATTAAATAAGACACGCCAGTTAATCTGGCTGGTAATAATTTAAAATTTACATTGTACTCTGCGATCTCGTTTCGTTCTGATTGTTTCGGTTTCCTTGAATCAATTATTCAAAGGCGATAAACCCGTTGAGATTGTTGGAAGAAGGTTTTATTGAATCGTTAACGGGTTTGTACAGCGTATGTATCTGACTATATCGCTACTACCGTACACATGGTAAGGAACCAGATACAGTGACTGTATTTGAGTTAATTTTGTTTCGGCGTGAGTCAACTATCCAGAGTCTTGATGCCCGATACGAGAGCGACGATAGTTCGAAAATATCTCAGTGGTCGCAAAACGTGTATGCAATTCACACGTGGTAAAGTGAAACTTTCAAAAAATGATAGAATATCAATATTTACGACAGCCGTGAATAAAGTTTTGCTTTTCGCAGCATAGACACACACACACTCACAGACGCACACGCGCCCACACATACACATACAATGAGAAGACCGCGAATATAAGAAACATTGTATAATGTATTCTATCTCATTCTCTCGGACGTTATATCTCCTATAGATGTATATGTATGTCTCCTTTTAATGCCGCTTTTTCATTTTAACGTTTTCAAATTACAATGGGGCTAAAGAAGTTTGTTCTTCAAAAAAGACTGGGGTAAATCCACTTTATGATTTTTTTTAACAAAAATAAGATACATACATTGTTATTTATTTATACTCGATGGTATTTGCGTAACTTACCGTATAATTTAACAGCCACAGTGTATTCAATCTGAAACAGTAAACGTTTTTGAAATTATTGTTATTGTTTTCAATTCAATTTTTCGGTTACATGCACTGAAATCTCAGAGAAACAATACAATTACAATTCTTAAATTTATTAATAACAAAGATAGCTAAGATATTTTACAATAGAAAAAAACACGTTCATTCCAAATGTAATATCTGAATTTGAATTTTATTATATAACTGAAAGAAACTTCTCAACAAAGATTAATGATTTTTGTTAGCATAACCTGGCGTATAATAATTTTGCCTCTAGTAATTTATGTTAATATTATGTTTACTATTTTGTTTAATTTATAGCTCAATATTTCGCTATTCTAATCCTAACTTAATATTATAAATGCGAATGTGAGATTGTTTGTCACGCTTCCCTTCCTTAACTACTTAACTGATTGTCAAGAAATTTTGGGTATATGTTGTCAAGGGTACAGAAAAAGACATAGAGTACCTTATATCTAGACACTAGTAATGTTCTTGAATGATATGACAAATTTACTATAACGCGAGTGAAGCTAGAATGATATTGAAAAGTAATATATTTTTAGACAAAATTAAGACCTAGATTTCAATAATTGATACATTAATATGTTTAATATAGTATAGTACAAATGTCGAGAAACAATACTTTTTTTATCGCAATAAATACACAAATAAACACGCATAAATAAAATAGACGTATCTATTCTTTGTTGGAAGTGATTGGTAATCTTCTAATCAGCTGTACTGAAATTCGAAATTTTTACTAACAATAAAGCACTTTCCAATATAATGTAGGGTATATATAATTATCCTTACTTATAAGGTTTAAGAAGTACTTTTCTAATTTAATACATGTAATTTAAAGTTGTGAAAAGAGTTGCTAGGGTTAATTAATATAAAACAAAAGACGGTCCATAATTAATTCAAATAAAAACCATAAAATTGAAACACAAGAACCAAGCACAGGTACCAACTAGTTAGTACTAATATCGATTTAATAGTACCAATTAATTTGTTCGTTAAATTGATGCTTTTGGAGTCCTCCTCATTCAATTCAATTTCAAATTTTTAAACACAACATTTACTTAATCAAAAGAACAAAAACTAGGTTTCATTTGTAAAAGGCAGCTCTTATATTCTTTTAGAATCAGTTTTATAAAGATTTTTTATTATTTTGTTTATTCATTGTTATAAATTGTTGTTATTAAATTAGGTAGATTGCAATTTTTTTCAAACATTCCTAGAAACATTCAAAGCAAATTTAACAGTTCAAATAAAACAGGCATAAATCATATTTTGTTCTTTTTTATGACGATTAAACAAGTGACTGACAATTATCTGTTACGATTAATAGAAATAAGGCGATTAGTTGATTTTATTCATTGACCTATGTGTCTATGACGTGCTAGTTTTAATTAATTATAGAACGATTATCAAGTTTTTGGTTATGTTTGGATACCGTATCGTACATGTAGGTGCGAATCCTTGCAAATAAGCTGAAGCTTTTCGTGAAGAAAAACATCGCGACGAAATTATATCATGGTGTGGATTTAATGGAAATTATAGCTCTTTCTAACCCGCCTAGCAACCACTTCCGAGTTGAAAATATGTCGCCAACCACCTATTGCCAGTTTCTTTAGGTATAGCGTTTACCATTTTAGTATAGTCCGGTGAAGCTGTTAAGACCTTGATAGGTCAATGGCGTAGTCAGTTCGAAAAAAAAGTTTACCATTTTAGACCAAATTGTTTTTTTATTCTTTTTTTAAAAGGGTTTGGTCACAAAGCGACCATGCCACCCTTATTGGAAATCACTATTTATCTCCTATTGATAGCAATATTGGTTACACCACATCGTTATAACATCAAGTGAGACCGTGCTCATAATGTGTTAAATAAAGTTATAATATTGAATTTAGTCAGACGTGTTTGTGTTATGAATAAAATTATGGTTTTAATTCACTATTGAACCTTAACTCTTACTATTAAGTGGCGTTCTATTAGATCAATTTGAATACTGTTCAACCTTTCCTAATGGATTTTGATTTGCATAGGTACGGAGAATAATCAACAAGATTCTTTTGGCTATAATTATCTATTAACAAGAAAGAGACCGATCTCCTACATAATACTTATTTTCACTTTAGATAGATTTATTACCATTTTATATTAAATTTCATAATTCAAGGTCGTCCACTTTGTTAATTTCAAACGGACGACACGCCTCCGAGCTTGATTAGTCACAAGTAAATGCAATCTAGACGGTCTCGGCTGCAATTTTCTAATACTTCAATGCAACGCTTCGACGTTAGTTTAACTCGTCAACAGAAAATTATTGGAGATTTAGTGCAAAGTTGACGTTTTAAGTGGTATTTAATATAGAATGAATAATATGTTTCCGTTTTTCGGTAAATTCGGTAAAAATACTCGAGAACCATTCCTACTCAAGTTTAACGTCTTTGATCATATCGTCATTTAAGTCAGCTGGACTTTGTGATCAAATTCTAAAATAAAAAATTACGTGTAGTTACTTCTTGCTCGTTATTTGTAGAATATACAAATTTCTTGCGACTTTATCCGCATTAATTTTTTGAATTTATACTTCTTTTGGCGCGTTAGAGAAGAGAGAAATGATGAGAGTAAATTTTTACGATGCGCGCGCACACCGTCACGAAAAACCGATACCCTGAAGTTAGCTATAGTCAACATTTTGTTTCTTTGTATTTGTTTAGTTTTGATATTGACACTACTATTGATAGTGTCGTTTTTTCTAAAAACGTAGAATAAGGCGAAAAAAACATTTTTGAAAAGTAAGTATCTTGTTACGCCAAAGAAGTATAACTTCTAACGCGTGTACATAAGTATACACACACTTTTTTTTATATCATAGGAGGCAAACGAACAGGCGGGTCACCTGATTGTAAGTGATCACCGACGTCCATAGACACTAGCAATACCAGTGGAGTTGCAAGTGCGTTGCCAGCCCGTGTTTGGGGAGAGGGACTAGAGGATGAGGGAAGTTGTGGAGGAAAGGGGCGAAGGGGAGGTGGTCTTCCTGCGTTCTCACTGATCGAACGAAACACAACAATGCAAGCATTGTCACTTCAAGTTGGTGTTCTGTGGGTCGGGCGGTACTACTTTGGGCGAGCCAACCCATTCATGCTGAAACCAGTAATAGCTTAAGCGTGGCTGTACCACTTACGTAAATTAATTATAATAAATAAATTACAATACAAAGCCGATGAACAATAATATACAAATAATCCAACAAAAATATTTTTAGTAAAGTGAATAGATTGAAAATCTTTTCCGTGAGAAACAATTAAACGTGATTTTTTTGTTTTTGCATTTTCGAAAAATATGAGAAACAAAAACAATTTTTATGGATAACTAGCGGGCCCGGCAGACGTTGTCCCGCCCTGATTATAAAAAAATCCTTGATAAATTGTACATTAAAACCTTCCTCATGAATCACTCTATTGGCGAAAACCGCATACAAACCCGTTCAGTAGTTTTTGAGTTTATCGCGAACAGACAGACAGACAGACGTGGTATGGGACTTTGTTTTATACTATGTAATGATTTAATAAATCTAAAACTTGAAAACAGCATCATCTATTGAATTTCACTATATCTAAGACCTGTCCGAGTGACTCCATAAATACGATAGAAAAAATATTATTAAAGATTATATTACAAAGTTATGAAATCGGTTGCACGCACACCGAAACTTTATATGTAAACTTTTATTACATTTTGTTTAAAAAAAAGTAAAAAAAAACTTATTATTTAATTCAAAAACAGGTGTAACCACTCTGGTAGTCTATGGCAGTTTCCTTTATATAAAATTTAGGAAAATCAACCACGAAACAATAGAATCCAGATTTTTGGTAAATATTAACTTCAAGATAACTAAATACAAAAAAAATTGCGTACTACAATTATTTGTTAGTCAATTTTTATGTCAGTAATTCTGCCAAATATTCTAAGAGAACTAAAAAAGAGAAACTACGTTGCTTAATTGTATTATCTTGATATAGTATGTTAAAGTAATATTGTTTACATAAAGATACATAACAATTCCGTATATTTCCTCAAGAATATCATTATAACGTATAGCCACGTAACAGGAGTTACGTAAAAAAGATGTCGGAATCGATTATCTTCAGTGTCAGAGGTCGAGGAGAGAGTTTTTACTGCTTCTATTAATTTACGGTTAATTTGGAAATTTTAAGATACCTAGTTTGTCGCTCGCTAAAAATAAACAAATATTTCATTATATTGTTCTTTCCTAGCAATAATACGTTTTATTATTAACAAATGGAAACGATACCCGTCTATAAAATGCTGAATGTTTTTTTTTTGTAATATCAATGGACGAGTTAACTTCTTGAGTATTGGTAAATAAAATATAGTGCATGGTGTCCCTCCGTGTGGAAGAAGTGAAACTTCGCTCAGTGTCAGAGGTCGAGGAGAGAGTTTTTACTGCTTCTATTAATTTACGGTTAATTTGGAAATTTTAAGATACCTAGTTTGTCGCTCGCTAAAAATAAACAAATATTTCATTATATTGTTCCTTTCTAGCAATCATAAGATGTATTATTACCAAATGGAAACAATACCCGTCTATAAAATGCTAAATGTTTTTTTAGAAATATCAATGGACGAGTTACTTTGTTGAGTACTGGTAATTCTATAACATTTACAATGGGATTATGATAACTAAAGTAAGATACGAAATGTTTGAATTCTATTTTTTCAATATTTCTTGCAAAAACTGCAACAAGGAACATTGGACGCTACTCGTTGCTAACGCTCGTGGTGGCCCTTACATTTTTTTTAAATACTCAGAGAGGGAAAGTGTGATAATCTCTCAAGCAGCTCTGGTAACTCCATTCCAAACCTCGGTAGAAAAGTAGAGGAGAACAGACAGTGTAGTTAAGTGTTCAATGTATGTTCCTTACAGCTGCACTTGGGGTTCCAAGCCATAAGTAAATTTCTGGACGCGAAACGTTTGCAAAACGACGGATCGGACATCCACAGGGTAAATGTATGAAATGCTAAGCACTATAATCTATATGACTTCCACGATTTAGGCCAATGTATTTACATTTCATTTGTTAAATTCCATTAAGTTGTTTAGGCTATATCGTCTGCCAAATAAGTAGATCTATACATATAAGTATATTACTCCTTAGCGTTAAATGTTTAACGCAACCTTGTTGGAAGTCGCATTAGAAGTTTCACTCAATATACATTTCTTTTAATTACTCAGAGAGGGAAAGTGTGATAATCTCTCAAGCAGCTCTGGTAACTCCATACCAGACCTCGGTAGAAAAGTAGAGGAGAACAGACAGTGTAGTTAAGTGTTCGATGTATGTTCCTTACCAGTGCACTTTGGGTTCCAAAGCTAAGTAAATTTCTGGACGCGTCACCCTACAAAACGACGGATGGGACATCCACAGGGTGAATCTATGAAACTATAATCTATAATCACTATAATCTATATATATGACTTCCACGACTTAGGCCAATGTCAGTACATTGTCATTGTCACTGTCAGTAATTGGCATTTCATTTGTTAAATTCCATTAAGTTGTTTAGGCTATATCGTCTGCCAAATAAGTAGATCTATACATATAAGTATATACACATATATATTTTAAACCGACGTGAAGTAACAGTGCTTGCATTGTTACTTTTCGTTCGGTCAGTGAGAGTGCCGAAGGCCCACCTTCCCTCCCCATCCCTCCCTTTCCCCAAACACAGGCTGGCAACGCACTTGCGACTCCCCTGGTGTTGCTAGTAGTCTATGGACAGTGGTGATCACTTAACATCAGGTGACTTACCTGTTCGTTTGCCACATATAATATTTTAAAAAAATACACATTAAAAACATTACCCTGCTTCCTTCCACGTAATCGGGTGGTAAAACGTCTTAAAATATTTAGGTTTTACTCTTACAATCAAAATACCGTTGGTATATTACTATGGAGATATGGAATAGTTAATGACAGTAGTTAAAACGAAATTGAATTTGCAATGTACCTAACCGTGTCGAAGCTATTAATCATAATATTAAAATGGATCAATAGGCAAGTGTATCAAAGATTGTTATCTTGCGTGTCCAAAAATTGAAAATTAAACGTTAATTGTCTTGCTGATGAAAATACTTGAACTTTAAATTGGTATATATAAAATAGTAATTCAATTATTTAATTCTCTCGTGTGACATAAAAAAAAAAGTTAATCACGCACATGTAGTCAAGTCTGGTATACGATTGAATTAATCATTATTATCATTATATAGTATAAAACAAAAGTTCCTTTTTTTACGTGGGGAAATCCCTTATGGATACACCACCCTCTTGGGGGAGAGGGTGGGTTATGTCCGTCTCGCACGGACTAAAACCCCACGGTGTACGTCTAGCGCTAAGTTGGGGCGGCACGAGATCTCTATAGACTTCATCGTGCCACCCCAGCGGTTGGCCCAGCAGCGATATTGCTGCCGCCGGGCCTCGTCCTTTTAGGAGACAGCCAGGTACACACCGGCCGTCTCCTCCGTCTGCCGGACCTGTGCACTAGGAAGACGGGCCCCCGACCCATCTTCCCTAGGTCCAGCTACAAAAACAAAAACAAAAAAAAAATACTCAAATACTACTGAACGGATTTTCATGCGGTTTTCGACAGTGGATAAAGTGATTTATGAGGAAAGTTTTGGTAGATAATGTATCAAGGATTTCTTTTATAATTAGGACGGGACAACGTCTTCCTGGTTCGCTAGTGTTTATAAGAGGTTTTTGTCTTGTAAACAAACTTAAATATTCAATTGCTTTTGCAATTGCAATTGTTCAATGTAGTCAAGTTTTGTGGTTACCAATACAATTGAAATAATATTTTAAAAGAGGTTTTGTCTTTTAAACAAAAAGGTGATAGATTTTAATACTTAACTGCTTATTAATATTGAACAGGAAGATTTTTATGCAGTTCATCTTAACTAACATCATAAATGACAATAACTATTGAACCGATCATAATGAAATTAAAAAAAAAAGGATGAAGAAAGGGACATAGTGTATGTACCTGTCAATACAGAAAACAAGTACTGTTCCCACGGAATATGTCCACATTACACAAGCGAAGCTGCAAGCAGGAGCAAGTTTTACTATAATTCAATCACTAAGTGGCGCCGGGCTGCATTTTATAATTACATTTTATATTGAATTTAAATGGAGATAGAAACGTCGATGGTTGCTAGTATTTATATAGGAAACTATATTTTGCCCGCGACTTCCTTCGCATTATATTTTATTATTATATACTATATTTTATTTGCCTACCTATTTATTTGTATATCTGTCTATTCCTCTAGTTTAGCAAGTTTTTTTTTATGGTACCCTAAGTCCTTATGTGTAACACTAACGACATAAAGGCAAAATTTCACGATAATCAATTAAGTAAATAAGGTGTTAAAGGGTAACAAATAAACAATCTTACTTTTGAATTTGTAGTATTAGTACGGATTAAATGTATGTCAATTTAGTTTGGTTTGAAATTAAATTACTGTGTTCTGATGTTCCTTATTATTAAAAACAAAATAGTTTGCTAATACTTTTTAAATTAAAAAGTTATAGGCATTCCTATCAGCCGGTAGAAAAACAAAACTAAATCCATTTTGGTATTCAGACATGGAACTTGTTGATTAAATTTGTTTCAATGAACAAACTGAGAATTAGTTCCCGAAATTAATCAGTGAACAGGTTCTTGTTTGAATAAACAAAGAAAAAGAAAATTATAAAAGTCGGATAACGAGAATTTCTTAGAATTACCTAAATTATTAACACGCTGATTAACTTATACCAGTATTAATAAACTGAATATTTCACAGGATAAAAATATATAAACTCAATTATTAGTTCACCTATCTTTGCTACATAGAAATCAAAATTACGGTAGATGTGCATAGTAGTTTAACCGCTCTGAACACAATGATACTTTATTACGACATATAAGAAATATAAATGAAGTTTGGTAGATAAAAAAGCATTAGGTATCATCTCAATTTATTATTAAAATTGTTCTATATTTGGTAATAATTTAAATGTATCAATACTCATTTTGTTACCTTTGATTGCTTGTTCGTAAAATAGTACCTGAAGTATACTGACGAAATACGCCTATAAATAATTAACGTTAGTACTACAAATGTTACAAATGTTAAAAAATCATACCAGACTAGGCCCCCCTCGCCAGCAGCTCAAGCCTAGGTCCGTTCCCTCGGCATGGAGCCCTTGAGTACGCTGCTCGCGCGATACAGTGACACAAAATCTTACATCACTGCGACAACATTACACATATCACCTCCACACACGTGCACGCATACACGCTTACACATGCAGGTGGAAGGGTTTTATTTTTTCCCCTTATCAAACTGAAATAGTTTAGAATATTATCCGATACGAAATATATATAAGAGTTGTTGAGGTATGTATGCTTGGTACACATATATGTTTCAACAACTCATATATGTATGAATAGTTAGCTTAGCTTAGATTAGCTCAGATAGGTCGCGAATTGCATGTATCAGGCAACAGCCAAAGTCGAGGTGTGCCGCGCACCCTTGAGCTAGTTGTCAAAGTAAAACCGGCTGAGTGCCTTAAGCGCTCGCCTTAGTAGTCCGGTGAAACTGTTAAGACCTTGCTTGGTCAATAGCGTAGTCAGCACGAAAAAAAAAATCATAATCGTAACATTGGTTACAAAGATTATTTCCTACATACAAACAAACAAATCGTACTTCTGTATATTAATAATACAATAGTTTATTAATAATAATAATAATGTAATTCTCAAACTGTATACAGTTTGCTAACATAATATGTGTTGGACTCAATAGTAAGGGCACACCTGTCGCGAAACTATTTCCGTAAAATCCCTTTCCGTTTATTATGTGTACGCTTTTGTGTACTATTCGCTTCACTCTATCTTGGAGAACGGAAGGTTACTTACTAGGTTACTCCATTCATACAATTATTATATATAAATGTTATTCTACTGAAGTGAATGTAATTGGAGCATTTTATAATAGTAATAATTGTAGTATACGAGCGAATTTGAATATAAGTGTAAATATGATTTAAAAAATGTGATTTAAATTAATTCATAATTCTTTATTTTTCATAACTTAATTAATGTTACATGTAACGTCATTTATTTAAGAATGTACAATGTATAAAAGTAACGATACAAATAAGCATATTAAACTCTTTTTTACATATCATTTACTATTTTAAATAACACCATAAACGCCCACCTCCCCTCCCCTCTCCTCTCTCCTCTCCCTCCCCTAAACCCTTCCCCCCAAAGTGTGGCAACGCACTTGCGACTCCTCTGGTGTTGTTAGTGTTCATGGACGGTGGTGATCACTTAACATCAGGTGACCCACCTGTTCGTTTGCAACCTATGACATAAAAAAAAACAATTATTTAATTATTATTTTTAAGATTATATACTCTTTCAAATTGTAATATGGACCCTTTTTTAAAAAACACAATTATTTTTGAATTATATATATTATATGATAATTGGGTCAGTTCCTTCGGTAATCTATTGTACAAATCAATTTTTCAATTGTGGCCTCGTTTACATGTTTTAGTCAGTTTCGTTTTTGTAATACGCACGTTCACTTTTTGTCGAATATTGTAATTATGTGCAACCTGTATTAATAGCAGATTATTAATCCTTTTAATAATTATAGATATCATTTAAAATTATTTTCTTCAACTCCCATTGACTGTGCACTTCGCACTTTGGTATCTAACATCTTATTGTGAAAGTAATTCGTTAAAACTTGTGATTTAGTTTCAAAAGGCTGAATTGAATGAAACACCGGGAATCTGACTTCCACTCTGAAAATTTTAATGAGAAATTCGTATCTCATTGCTTTAGAAACAGCCACGGAGGGCGCCAATCTCTTGCGTCAATTTATTCTGTCTCGTCTGAAGTTTCAACTGTTTCGATAGAATTCCTTTCGACAGCGTCTTATTTGTCTGTCGGCGGGTTCAAATTAAAAGATAATGTGTTGAAGTTTGGCCGTTTTGAAGTTCGCTCGGTGGTACAGATTGAAGTTATTACCTGGCAGTGGGGACGGATACGCGGACGGTGGCTCGCTAATGTTAAAACTCTACGATTTATTCCATGCCCAGATGCCAACAATTACTATGATAAATTACATTTGAGCGTCGCTATAAATTTATACAACTTTTACCGAGACTCTAAAATTTGTTTTCTTACTTGGTTCCGTACTTACTTGTTAAAATGTTATTGAATAAACATTTTTTTAATAGTCATATGAAACGTCAGAAGTTTGTTTAAATTATTTATTAATTCTATAGATTTTTTAAATTAACATTAGGTCTAAAATTATATTATTGAATGGACTTCAACTTGTCGATTACATTTATTGATTATCGTATAGTATAATGTTAAGGAATTTTTGATGTCTTTTCAAATAAAATAACATCGTTTAAGGAACCCTGATTTAGTAACGACCGCATAACATTCTATGTATGAGGAAGCCAGTATCACGTCAAGTTTAATAAAACCATTAGCAAAGTGACGCGTGCGTCGATCCGCGTGACGTGATCTCACGTACCATTCACAAACCTCATTTCTTTTTTTTATACAATCCTTTTGACACGTTTCAAGGAATTAGTAATACACGATTCTGGTCGTTAATGCACTCAGTGTTCCGCCTTCGCTTTGTATAATAACAGACGTTCTTATTATGATAAAAAGAGGTATTCAATGTTAAGTGAACATGTAGATCAATTGAATCTTGCATATGATTCACGGCTAATTATAATTTAGTTAAAATTCAGATCATTTGTTTAGTAGAATGTTACGGAATAAAAGCCAATGGAAACGAATACATTTATGTTTGTATCTCTGCGATGAATATGTGGTCGAGCAGATAAATTACCTAATTATTTTATATATTCAATCTAAATTTGTTTTATTTTAACTAATAAAACGCTTTTGGTATTAGTTTATATATCTCAGTTTATATGTTATTGAATACAAGTGAAACTAGATCCGTAGTTATAAGTTTAAGAGTAACTTAAATAGCCTGTTCACACATTTTCTAAAATTAATGATAATCCTGGCTAATATTGTAAATAGGAATGTTTATTTGTTTGTTTTCACGTCTTAACTACTTTACGACGAAATTTTGCATATTCATTACACCGCCAGTACATCTATTGGAACGCTGATGTATGTCTACGAATATTTGTGAATTTGTACACATTTAGTATTTTGATTTGTCAACCAGTATACAGTCAGAGAGCCAGTCAGAGTATATGCAGTCAGTAAAACATAACACCGTGATGAAACCTGAATGCGGGAGTAATGTTTACTTTACTGTTACTGTATTCGGGAAAAATACAGAAATATGTATTTGGAATGAAACCGCTAGAACTTCGTAAGCTGACGTGGTTATTATGTCTTTGGAAAGAGGCCTCTAGCAATGAGATACTTATATTTTGTAGCATCAAATAATTAATTCCTCAAAAAAATGTTGGTAAATATAACAAATTACATGAGATAGATATACAAACAGGAAGTTAAAAGTTGGAAATGTTATTTATAGATTAAATCCAGATTACATTACAGTATGGCTTATATTTGCCACATATAAGGTAATGAAACTGGATTCTCGAGACTGGTTAGATAAGTCCACAACTGTTGATGTGTGGATGAAAGCGGTCCGGTCTGGTGATGTCGTGCAAATGATTGTCTAAGATAGCGCTTGTCAAATGTTTTACAATATAAAATTTATTTTAATTAAAATCTATTGTATATATTTTTGTTTAGTACGATTATTATTTATAATAGTATATTATTTATCTAACGGTCTATTATAGAATCTAAAATTGGTTTTACTAGAACTTGGCTTAAAAACATTTTTTTTGTAATAGATAGAAAGAGAAACGAAACTGTTTTTTTTTTCTTAATTTTTTGCTATAATTAAAATGAAGTATTATTTTTAATCTATTGCTTAGTATACGCAGTTACCGAATAAACTCGAGTTATAATCAACACACATGCAGAAACCGTGGACACTATACTGTTCAATTATTCTAACATAATGCCGTCTCAAGCAGATAGACCATTGATGGCACATTCATAGCCTCGTAATTATTTGCAGTGCCCTATCAATTTTAAATTGTTAAATTGTAAAGTTTATGAACAATATTCACGGATTATTGTGTCGGTTAACAACATAATGTATTATTGCATTTCAAAATACATGTTTTTTTCAACAGCATGAATATATTTCCTTTCTTATACTTTAAGGAGCCTCGTTACTATATTTATTTAAGCAAACTCAAATCTTATGAATAAGCCTTTAGTAAAGGAAAAATTAATGATGAAATCAGAACGTGCAAGGAGACGCTTATTTACAAACTTAGTTTCATCTTTCCAAGTTTATCGCTAGCCCATGTCGAAAGTAACATTATGTTAAAAGTTATATTATGGTTCAAAGCTAAATCTCCAATGTTATGTATTTTATTTGCCAACTCGTATGTAGTAGGTAGAGATAAGTGAGTATTAAAAAGTATATTAACAACATAGTATATCCTCATCACCATACTTCAGGTTAATTCAGCGTGTTACTAGAAACATCAACGTTCGTCGTGATTATTTTATAACAGTTAAAAGGTAACACTTTAAAATATGAATGCATAAAAATACCCAGAAATATTTGAGAATCTCTGTTCATCCCGGAAAAAGGTTTGAGACCACTCGTCTCAAACACAGCTGTTTGTCTCAGATCAACTGTCGCTGGAAACGAGATTAAAAACATTTATTAATGTCGTATGTGGCTCTCTTAGATAACTACTCGTCTATAAAACGACTCCTTAAATGGATTTCATGTCGATCTGTCAATCATTCAAGCTGCGAAGTTAAGACGTATTAATCGATTAGATCCAAATAAATCAGTAGGGATATTTTAATTACTTTTGTCGTTCTTCAATTATCACTTTGATGTTATTTTCGTTTAGTTAGTGTTTTATCTTTTTTTTATCTTAAGAGGCAAACAAACAGGTGGGTCACCTGATGTCAAGTGATCACCGTCGTCCATAGAAAATAGCAACACCAGGGGAGTCGCAAGTGCGTTGTCAGCCTATGTTTAGAGGGGAAGTAATTGGAGAGACGGGAAGGCCTCTGGCGCTCTCATTGACCGAAAGAAACGTAGCAATGCAAGCACTGTAACTTCACGTCGGTTTTCTGTGAGAGGATGGTACTATCCCGCACCCACACATTCATGCTGAAACCAGTAATAAATAGATCCAGTGTGGCTCTACCATCTACATAGAGCAAAGAAGGTTTTGTATCAAGTATTATTTCTACTCAAACTGTTTTAACTCTATAATATATATCTACTCTCCTTCTGTAATGTCTATTTACTAATTTACTTGAAATGCCCATATGTTTTATCTGTAATAATGTTTATATTCTTACAATCCAGGCTATTACATAATCATCACATCGAGTAAATTATGAGCATATTCACCACATCAGTACACGACGTATTAAAGAATTCAAACTTCGTGAAATCTATAGTTCTACATTTCCACATATACGGAAATATTGCAGAACATTTCTCTGGTTCAAGTTTCCTCGCGATGTTTTGCTTCACCGTTAGCCGTTAGTGTTATAAATTTAAATCAGTACTTGTACGAGAATTTCGATAAGTACTTATCTTTATGTCGAGGTTTGAACCTGTGGACATAGAATTGAAATTATACTGGTGTAAATACTTGACCACCACGACGTTGTATGATAATTTAAAAAATTAAATTATATACATCTGGATAGTATACATGGATTTAAACACTTTATCGGAAAGTGTGTATCATAATAAGAAACGGACCCTTTATGATAGTTTAGAGTACTTTTTCCATTTTTATATAATAAAATTGATAACACGGTTGCATAATTAATGTATTAGTTTCTTTAAGAATATCTATTATGTATTCAGTATTTCATTAAAAAATTATAAACTTTTATTGTTTCGAATAACTTTCCTTTCGTAGTAAAACTTATTATAAGTAGTATACGTATAGTAAAAAACTAACTTGTATATATTATAAAATATTTTTATTTATTATTAAATAGCAGTATTTTGGGGGAAGTAAAGAAAATATAATAGAATGCGTACACGCAGTTACTAGAGCGCGTTGAACTCTTTTCCATTAAAGTTATCGATCACAACAATTTTTTGTCAAGCCCATAATGTACCATGGTTACGTAAGTGTCATTGCCGTCATTTGCATTAGAAATACTGTGTAATCGGCATTGCAATAAACGTTGGATAACTGTTGGAAAATGCTCTAACAGACGATTTGTTATTACAATATGTATACGGGCTATTGACTCGATATGCGTTTTAAATGGCGCTTTTCTTTTATTTTTCCGTTTTTTATAGGTCATAACTTAAATCCGTGTATATTGTATACTAACTTGTGTGTTACTAGATTATGTTTATTGTATACTAGTTGATACATGTGACTTCGCCTGCGTTGTCCGGCGAATGCGTACTACACCGCTTTCCCCACTTTTAATCATTTAATGTCTAATAACTTCATACTGAATGAAGATGTTGTGATATTTTTTGTGATAAGGGCTAAATATCCAAGAGATTAAACTAAAAACAATATTGAAATATGGCGAGTAGTTTTGCAGAGTGATCGCTCAACGGCAGATATATTTAATTATATAAAATTAATAAAAGTGAACCTTAACATTCTGTTACTTAATGTTTGTTAAGAATACAATAGTTGTCCTCTAAGCATTATCGTTTTTTAACTATTTTGCACCTTGTCATTATTAAAATTCATAAACCACAACCGCTGACTTTAAGTATCGTGCCTTTGAAAAGGATTTTGTATAGACTGACATTCGGGTCAAGGAATCAAATATAAATCTATGGGTAAGCTCATAAAAGTTTATTCAAATGACATCATAGATTGCACTTATGAACAATAACGTATGCGAATTGTATAATAACAATAAATATTATGTATCTATATCTTGAACTCTATATGTATGTAGGAGACTAAATTATATAACCGATAAATGTTATATAATTTAAGTCGTCGAGAAAGAAAGGAAGTCGAGGTTAGGTCTTGGTGGATACGTTAGATGCTGAGACTAGCGTGCTCTACAAAATGCCAAGAAACCAATTGCTGTGCTTATGGCGGAACACCTGTTATAAGCAATGCCTCAGCCAGTCCGCGTCATCCACGTCCCTGTCGTCCACACTGGGACCTGCTACAGCCGCGTAGCTACGCAACCGCCATCTGTCAGCTGTAGTTGATAAGGATGCAGGGCGTCAGACGAGTCTTCTGCGCCTTAAAACAGAATCGTCTCACTAGGGAGGATACCCGTAATAAAACCAAGCCCGTCCATGGGCTTAGAGGTGTCAGCCCCACTATTGGTCTAGGGTACTGCGGGTTAATCGCCTACATACCTGAAATCAAACCGATTGCTGAAACAGACTCAATGAATAACCGGACCGATTCTACTACAACGACCTTTGGCATGAAAAAACGGACACGATTTGGCTTATGGAATGTTAGAACTCTCAGCAGTCACACTAGACTAGCCCAAGCAGAGGAGAATCTCCTGAGATACAACCTACTTTTTCTCGCTATGGCTGAGGTGCGCTGGAATGGTTTTGGAGAGACCCATGCTCCCAAAAGTTGTACGCTTCTGTATTCAGGCAATGAAAATGAGGACGACATTCATCAGTACGGTGTCGGACTCTTACTTTCTCGAGAAGCGAAACGGTGTCTTATTAACTGGAACAAGAAAAATCACGGTAGTTGTGTGTTATACACCCACGGAAGTCACTAAAGACGCTAAAATCAAAGAAGACTTTTATAGACCTTAGACAATGTAAAGCGATAGGACATAATTGTACTCACGGGTGATATGAACGCTAAGATAGGCAGCGATAATAAAGGCTATGAAAGTTGCATGGGCAAGCACGCAATTGGTAATCGCAATGAAAATGGCCAACTATTCGTGGATTTCTGTCGGAACCACAACTTGGTAATTGGAGGATCCATCTTCCCCCACAAAGACTGCCACAAGTACACTTGGACGTCACCTAATAACCATGCACGTAATCAAATAGATCACATTGCCATAAGTAGTAAATGGCGTGGCTCTCTTCTAGATGTACGCAACCGTAGAGGAGCTGATATTGATAGTGATCACGAATTGCTAGTAGCTCAAATGAGACTCAAAGTTGCCGTACCTATTCTACCAACGGGAGAGAAAATTGGTAAGAAACCCGATACGTCAAAGCTGAAGGTCCCAGAAATCCGTGACAAGTTTTGCCTTGAGTTGTGCAACCGATTCTCATGCCTGAATATGACGACTGAAGATAATATCAACACCGAGTGGGCTAATATTAAGACGGTGTATGTAGAAACCAGCTCCACTGTTCTTGGCTATCGAGCACCAAAGCGAAAAGATTGGATGTCGCAAAGGACGTGGGACCTTATTAACAAAAGACGAGACATAAAAATGCAAATGCTTGCGGAACACAATGTGGAAAGTGCTGAAAATCTAAGGGGCTAGTACAGGACTATGCGAAAGGCAATTTATCGCAGCTCCCGTAAGGACAAACGACGATGGGCGACACCCTAGCACGGCAAGCACAGATTGCAGCTTCAACAGGTAATATGCGAGAACTTTACCGTGCTACAAAAATCTTGGCAGGTGGAGGATGTCCAAAAAAGCGACCCCTTAAAAGTAAGAATGGAGAAGTGATTGCAACATCAGAAGGGCAACTGCAACGTTGGAAGGAACACTTCACGGAGATCTTCCGTGGATCAACTTCATCTGAAACAGAAACGCAATCGGCGCAAAATAACACGCCCCATCTATTGAATATAAACATCGAACCACCCTCCTACGATGAAGTGTATAATGCAATCTGTAAGCTTAAAGAGAAAAAAGCCCCAGGAGCAGACTTAATATTCGCGGAAATGCTTAAGGCGGATGTGGCTACAGCGGCGGCAGTTTTGACTCCTCTTGTTAAGAAGATCTGGGAAAAAGAGGAGTGGCCAGATGAATGGAGGACAGGTCTTCTGGTAACCGTGCCGAAAAAAGGTGACTGAAGTCAGTGTAACAATTGGAGAGGAATCACCTTACTGTCCATCCCTTCGAAAATCGTCGTCGATCGCCTTACAAAAGCTGTAGAACCACTACTTCGTCGCGAGCAGGCAGGTTTTCGACCTGGAAGGTCATGCATAGACCAAATTAATACGTTGCGGATTATTATGGAACAGGCATCAGAATTCCAAAGGGAGATTTATTCTCTTTTTGTCGACTTTGAAAAAGCTTTCGATACGCTGCGTTGGTCTGCGATATGGGCGCGATTAACAGAAGTTGGCGTTCCCTCCAAAATCATTAACCTTATTAAGTCTGCGTATGACAACTACTCATGCAAGGTACGCCATGATGGGTTGATTTCGGAGAGAATTAGTGTCCACTCTGGTGTGAGACAAGGATGCCTGCTGTCACCCGTGCTGTTTCTTGTGGTTCTGGATGGCGTCATGTCGCGTGTCAACGTCAACGCCCAGCATGGCATAGAGTGGGGTCTTACGGACCATCTACAAGATCTAGATTACGCTGACGACCTATGCTTGCTTAGTCACAAGTGTGTTGACATGCAGAATAAACTCGACAACTTGCAGCGCGAAGCAGCACGTGTGGGGCTCAAGATCAATGTAAAAAAGACCAAGGATATGCGACTAGGTTCGAATAATGACATCCCACTTTTAATTGGGGGAGAGGTGGTGGAACCAGTCTCCAACTTCACATACCTTGGCAGTGTCGTGTCGCCGACTGGAGGATCAGAGCTTGACATTGCATCTCGGATTGCCAAAGCAAAGGGCGCTTTTGCGTGTCTTGGGCCCGTATGGCAAGCCAAGTACCTCTCTAGAAGAGTGAAACTGAAAATATTCAAGTCTAACGTCAAGTCAGTCTTGCTGTATGGGTGTGAGACTTGGAAGGCTACCGTAGATCTCGCACACCAGCTCCAAGTTTTCATTAACCGCAGTCTACGTCATATATTGATAATGTTCTGGCCAGAGACAATCAGTAATGTAGATTTGTGGAAAATGTGCCATGAAGATCCCATAGACCATCAAGTGCGACGTCGAAAATGGACCTGGATCGGCCACACTTTGCGAAGGGACAACAGCCATATCCCTAATCAGGCATTGGTTTGGAATCCCCAAGGCAGGCGGAAACGTGGTCGTCCTAGACAAACCTGGCGAAGATCTGTGCTTGCAGAGTGTGCGAAAATGGGGCTTGCTTGGAGTGAGGTGAAGCGTCAAGCCATCGACAGATCGAGATGGAGAAGCATTATGTCTGCCCTCTGCCCCGACTGTTTGGGGACATAGGATCCCAAGAGAGAGAGAGAGAAATTGCCAAACTGTGAACTTACTTCTAGCCTTAGTATATTTAAATATTAACTTTTGTTCACGACTTCTCTCGTGTTAATCTAGATTTGATATATCCATCAGGAACAGTACATTTGGTCACGATGAAAGCTACCCTATATTATTTTCTGTGTCTCTGATGATACCCTCAGGCATTTGCATTGCATTGTTGCGTTTCGTTCGGTCAGTGAGAGCGTCGGAGGCCTACCTCCACTCCCCTTTCCTCTCTCCTCTCCCTTTAAGTCTCCTAACCCTTCCCCCCAAAGGGTGGCAACGCATTTGCGACTCCTCTGG
The DNA here is from genome assembly GCA_015888305.1 of Antheraea pernyi. Lineage (NCBI taxonomy): Eukaryota > Metazoa > Arthropoda > Insecta > Lepidoptera > Saturniidae > Antheraea > Antheraea pernyi. The sequence continues at coordinate 217,934 of MU159170.1, read as the reverse complement.
TGTTGTTAGTGTCCATAGACGGTGGTGATCACTTAACATCAGGTGACCGATCTGTTCGTTTGCCATCTATAAACATACGTTTAATCGATGTAGAAATCGTTGATAAGACAGAAGATCAATCATCTAATTTACATTTATAAACAAAGGAATATAGCATTATATAAATACGTATATAATGTCGAAGTTATATAAAAATGATGTAGAAATAATAAGGCCCTTGTTTTTAATTGCACGTTAGGTGATGCGCTAATCTGATGTAATTTGTAGACTCTGCAGTCACAGTCTACTTAATCACACTGATACTAATGAATATAAAAATGTTTGTTGTGTCTATTTATAAATAGGGTAGTAAGAACATCTCCCTTCTGTTTCTCGGCCGATTTTCTTCATTCGTTTTTTTTTTACTAGCTACTAACGAGCTTTAGTGTTAATAGTATAAAAATTAGAAACTTTTTTGAAGTAAAACTTCTTTAGGAGACGAGGAAGGAGGGGAAGAAGAGAAGAAGGACAGAAACTAGTATAATATATATGAGGACATAGCTTCATTAATTCTAAACTAAGTATAACTTGCATTATAGTAACATAAATGTGTTGAACATACATATATAGATATATAATACCCAGGCCTAGTACTATATATAGAACTAGCATGAGTGGAAATCGAAGTCGACACATCGTAGCTCATAGTAAAATTTACTACCACTGCGCCTAAGATTAATTATTAATTATTATTGTCTTTATTAGAATGATTAACCTTAATTTTAGTAATGTAATCGTTTGATATCTTTCTTTTTAATCTTCTCGCAACTTACGTAAAGTCAGCATATTAATGCTTCAATACAATATTTATTATGCTATCTAATATATTACTAGGAAATAATTTATATTACACTATGAACGGATCAACAATTTTTTTCTTCATAGAAAACTCAAGGTAATTAGGTGATTATTTTATACCAGCATACTTCCGTTGACGTGAGCATGTTATTTTGTTAGAAATGCTTTAAATCGCTTAATATTATAGGCTAAAAGCGTCTATAAAGTGGGGTTATGTGAACGTTATTAACATATATTTCACAGAAATCTTTATTAGCTTCCTTTAATAAGCGAAGCGAAGACAACACACTCGTATAAACAACATAAAAAGAGATTAAAGTAGCAAACGTTTGATATTAAAAAGCAGTGGTTTGTTCAAATATGTAACCAGCTTCTTTAGTTTCCCGTTTCAATTAACTCAAACGTTAGGCATGTTGTTCAAGAACTCGTGGACTTCAAGTGCGCTTTAAATTCGCTTAAGTGCGTCCCATAAACCTAGTAGTAGTAATATTAATAATTTATTCTTTCATTATTAGATTAATTCTTGCAGATTAATCTAACGTTTAATTAAAATAAAATATTATTTTAATAAAATTATAAATTCAATTAAATCTAAGGTTAAATTACAGATATTTATTGTGATGAATTCTTTTACAAAGCAATTCAAATGTATCGAATTCTATACTGTTATGTAGGTTTATTGTCACTTACACGATATTTTGATGTTAGTTATAGATATGTGTATGTCATAAGTGAAAGTTTTTTTTTATACCATAGGAGGCAAACGAACAAGCGGATGGTCACTTGATGTTAAGTGATCACTGCCGTTCATAGACACTAACACCACCAGGGGAGTCGCAATTGCGTTATCAGCCTGTGTTTCAGATAAGCGGGGGAGGGGGTGGGCCTCCGCAGCTCTCACTGACCGAATGAAACGCAACAATGCAAGCACTGTTACTTCACGTCGGTTTTCTGTGAGAAGGTGGTACTACCCTGAGCGAGCCGACCCATTCATGCTTAAACCAGTAATAGCTTCAGCGTGGCTCTACCATGTCTAAAGTAAAAAATAAAAAAAGTAATTGTATAAAACATATTAATATTTTATATCACTTTGTAGTATATTTTAAATACATCGATAATGAAAGACGTTGCATAGATTTAATCAACTCGAATTGGAAGCATTTTCTTGAAATTAGCATTATTTTTTAATATCTCTTTATACTCCTTTGGTTAATACACAGACGAATAACAGTAAACTACTTACATATTTCTTCTACGATCTCATAAGGAGAAATACACTTGTATAGGATGCGACATTGTATTTAAAATTCGGGTCCCGAAGTCGAACTTAAAACCTCAACAAATGCCGCTATTGTTTAACCGTCGAGTCGCGTTTTCTATTTCTTTCAGTGCAGACTCTCCTCTGTTCTGTATTAAGGTGTCCAATATTTATTAGGTACCCTTACTCATAAAATTATAAAATTTCAGCTATCTAGGGGACTACGTATTCTTATGTGAGATTATTTATTTATAATCTTTATTTATAATTGGGGTTTGGTCACAAATTGACCATGTCACCTCAGTGATTAACAACAAAGTAAAACAGAAAAAAAACAAAATGTACACAAACAATCGATAATTTATCGGTTTTTCATTCCAACCATAACCAGCCTGTAAAGCGTTCTAGCTTCCTCTGATGTCGGGAAAGCAAGGATGGTATTACATACACCCACAGATCTTAATGAGTCCTTCATTTTACTCTCCAGTGCTAGTCTTTGGGCTCGGTTACGTGTGCATTCAGACATTATATGGTATACATCTTCTACAATGTTACATATATCACAATTTGGTGACGACTTTACTTTTATTAAATATAAGAAGCTATTCAGAGGAATGTGCCCTGAACGGAGTCGAAAGGCAGTACTCAATTCAGTTCAACTGATTTTAATTTTGTCGAACCAGGTGTAGCGCAGTAAGGTAGGTTGCAAGGTTTTATACCATATGCCTTTGTTAAGTGATCGCTCATCGATGTATTCCTTCCACATTTTATGACAATGTTTTCTTATAAGATAAAGATGATCAGCATAGTAAGGTATATAATTAAATGGTATACCATTGGTAAGAGCCTCTCTAGCCAATTGAGTATGTGAGATTGTATTCTAAATATTTATTTATTAATAATTCATTTAATTCTTTCTAGAAAAACATTATCTGTCACCTTGCACTAATATGTCCTTCGATTTCAACGTGACCTGTCAAAAGCCACTCTATAGCAACGTTCGAAGTCCAGTATGGACATCCGGTGTCGGTTGAAATAAATTTTATCATAAAATTACAAAATCTAATCACTTGGACGTCGACCAAGTGTCATTGGAATCTAGTATAATATCGTTCTATATAAGTAGTGTTATGCGAACGAATACGAATGCAAATTATATTCTTACACAACTGTGTCTATAATGCGTAGAATACTGATGCGGTGAAAGAAGATTGGTAGCGTTTTGTCCAAAGTGTGTCCAAAGATTTTGTTTATGGTTCGACCCATATAAGTCAATGGTTATATCATATTAAAACAGAGTTTTTCGTTTTAAAAATAAAAAAATATATACAGCACTAATTTTTTTAAACAATGTTTTATAATATCACGAAATAAATCATTTCTTAGGCTCGGCAAGGTTCTACAGTAAGCGATATGTCGTACATCTGTCCTCTAATATATTTAATTTTACATAAGTGAATATATAGTGCCTGTATTATATGTAATGTTTCATATATGGCACACATATCATACTATCATATCACATCATACCATATTATCACCTGTAATGTATTGAAATAGTATTGTATGTACTATGAAATATAAGTAAGAATTAAGGACCAAAAAGTATTCATCGAGTACTATTAAACAAGCATATAAACTTATATGAAAACATATCCTTTTCAATACGTCTTTTAAACGTAATTATCTTTTAAAGGATTTAAATGTACATCGGCTAAATTCTTAATGTATTCTGCTCATATATTTTGATTTTGGCTGCATATTGCATTGCAAATGCATTTAGTCTGCTCCATTGGATTATTTATTTATTATTCCTGTTATTTTGCGATTAATTGAAAGAAAGAAAGAAAATTCTTTATTGTTGGAAAACAATTACAAACAACGAGATAAATAAAGGAAATATATACAAGTTTATGCAGCAATGATACCCCTCATTCAGCTACGCGCTGCATATATCTGGGTTGTACTGCAGCGCTGATTTTTGGTGGGTACCAATAATTGCGTATAATTCGTAAATTAATCATCATGCGTGTTAATTTTTCAAACAATTGTATGTGCCAATGCATGGCTATTGCAAAACTCTAACTGCTGCATATATCTTTATCTCTTTAAAAAGTTTATACTTGTTAGGTATTCAACCGTTTTGTTGTGTTGTTTTCGAGAAAAATGGACCGTATCATGCACGCAATATACTCGTGTATAACATCACACTATGGTTGTTCAACATATTTTAGTTATGTATTTGGTTATCGTCAGATGTTGGTTATCTATTACGTTTAAAAGTTGAAAGATGTCGTGTTATCCAACTGAACGTGAAAAGGAAAATAAATAGATGAACTTGATGTCGGAGTCTCTTACCAGAATTTCATCTATCAAACACCGTTACTACTTTTTGGATTATAATCTTACGCAGTAGCATACTTTTAGATTTCATAAAAGATGATTGAGGGATGAAATAAACAATTTTGCAACAGAATAATTTACTTTTATACCTCTAACAAGAAAATATTTTTCAGTCAGATTTTCAATTTGAAATATACTAAAACAATATTCTTAATTTATAATGGTACTTGTAGATATTTACAGAATGGTATTATAATATTATTAACATTTTATGAAATACAAACACGAAATAAAATATACGAATAACATTGAAATGTATCTATATAAAAAAATATATTTTTTACATACATATATAATTTGACAACCCTATATTCAAGTCGCAGTTGCTAAAACATGTGCACGCGACGTTTCGAGTTCCGGCATCATCGACTTTCCAACGAAAGCAATACATCAATGGACTGGCTTCACGGGTAGTGATTTTGTGAGAATTAGCCCAACATGATAAAAATAATTTACAATATCTAGTAAAATGTATTTGACATTCATGTATGTTTTTGGTGTGAGAGAAACAAACTTTAGATGAAATATCTATACTAACAATGAAATGAAAATTCAAAGTTAGAATTGTTTATTTAAATTAAAATTTTTTTTTTACTTAGTATTATTCATTAATTGATGCCAATAAAAAAGTTAATAATAAATTAATAACAATGTTAATTTTTCTTTTCGTTTTATTTCATGACTACAATTATATTAACGGCAAAAGAAATTACAATTTTTTGAAGTGAAACTTCTTTAGGCGCATGGGGGTAAGATTTTTACAGATGTGACGTCATTTGCACTAAACGCAGATTAAATAAATAAAAAAACTTTTTATTCTTTTTTCTTGTTTGTATAAATATGAACAAGACTTATAAATTAGTTCGCCAAAGAAGTTTCACTTCTGACATGTGTACTCTGTACGCACGCACTTTTTTTTCTTTTTAAGTTAACAATAAAGAATATATTTAGTATACATTTTTAGACCAAGTTAACGTTCTTTTTCAAAAAAGTTCTCACAACGGTAAAGTGCAAACTGTTATAACTATTAAAGAAACTGTTCATCAAATTTAAAAGTTTTACAGCGTTTATTTTGCAGCAAAATTTATAAAGAACCTTACATATTTGCCTAAGGTTTCTTTATATCTTAATATCTTGTAATTTCCACCCGTTTTACAATAAAGACGGGCTTTAAACACTCATAGTCGTAAAACATAATCTTTTGTTCCCAAATTACTTACAACTATTAATTTGAAATCAAGCTAAATCCTTATTTCTATTTTCAACCAAATCGTCATTAAAATTGTGGGAAAATCTTTGGCATAAATACAGAAACGTGTATTCGGTTATTTGATAACATTTTCTAGTTAAATTCTAAAGTTTTGTATTACAATATAAATGTTCAAAGATCTGGAAGTTGTTTGTGCTTCTTTAGCCAAGTAGCAAATAGACATAGAACCCACCTGATGCTAATTGGTCACTATAACTATGTACAATGAAGCTCAGTCAACTTACGACTGAGGTCATGTCATAATATGACTACGTTGTAATGCTTCATTCACTAGGCCGTTTTGCAAACCATACCCTGTAGAGCGGACGGACGGATAAGAACGAGTTTTGCTCCTTTCTAGAAGATATAGTCAGATTTCTACAGGGATAACCAAGCTTGATTTTACTATAATAACATTCGTGATAAAGTCAGTACCATTTTAAATACCTGGTATAATTATCAAAGAACAGATAAAACATAACAGTTTATAAGAAAGTAAATCGATATAAAGTTGTTTTATTCCCTTATAAATAAGTAGCTGATACTGCGACTTCGATGTATGCGCACCATACCGCGTTGCCCCTTTTGCTTCACGGCAAGAAAATGCACATCGCCAAACAGTCAGTATAAAACTCGTAGTTTCTCAGAACTTTAACAATTTCATATTAAATGCACATTTAATGGTAAGTTTATTATAAACTAGCGGGCCCGGCAGACGATGTCCCGCCCTCATTATAAAAAAAAATCTTAACATATTATATACCTCAACCTTCCTCGTGTATTATTACCCTATCTATATATCTATTAAACCTCTTTGTTAAATCACACGAAAACAGTTTTTGAGTTTATCGCGAACAGAGAGACAGACAGACGCGGTAGGGGACTTTGTTTTATACTATGTAATGAAATATCATAAAACAAAAGTCTTCCAATATATAGATAGATATATAGATAGTGTAATTTACGAGGAAGGTTGAGGTATATAATTTGTTAAGATTTTTTTGTAAATTGGTTCAAATGTAACGATAATTGTTGGAAGTTTCGGAAGAAGTCAAGCTGCCTGGGAACATTTCTTGAAAACTCTGCCTAACCTCTTTCCGATATAATAAAACGATTGAGATAATAACATCGGGAGTATCAGCTAGTTTTTAGATGAAGAATAAGTATCCATAACTAAAAATGGATGATCGAAATCTTATATATTTTTTGCGTAGCGCGTCCACAAAGGTTGACATCTATCGATGTATTTAAATAGATTATATCTGGTATTAAGTATATCAGTAGTACTTTTAAAATAATATATTAGTTCGAATAAAGACTATAAGACTATCGTTGGGTGTAGATGCACCCTAAAAGCCGCATGTAGCAGTCGAGTCAAACTAAGTAGGCAACAGACTGGTCAGACTACGTATCGATCTCACGTAATCTTTGATGAGATTAAGTCTAGAACTTTCGTATCAACTATCGAGTAGCTGGTAAAGGATTATTTACCGTACAGCCGAATAGTAAATACTTAATTTAAGTTTAGCTACCTTTGAAAATAAATTTCAATGAAGTTTTTCAATTGGGCACAGTTATTTCTTTTAAGTAAGAATATCATCACCCCGCGAATAGAATTAAAACCTTATGAATACTTTGAATCAAAATTGTTTATTTTTTTTTTGTAGATAGAAAAGCTATTTTATAATTCAAAGCATTCACGTGTAAGTCATACGTGTTTAGCATAAAAATAACTCCTTGTGAGACCATAAAATGTATAGGCGTTTTGCCAAAAATGTTTTGTCTACGATGACGTATTTATACATAAATATTTTTATAATATAGTCATGGAACGAAACTCTACTGACAGTGCAAATCAGCACTCCCTGCTCTAAGAAGGCAGACGTATCTTTTGCGCGGTGTTTAAATGGGTGCGCGATAACTTTAAGTTAGTCTTAAGACAATTTGTGCGAGAATAAACGCTGTATGAAAAAATAAAGATTATCTATTAGAGTCCTCCGTTTCGCGCATGACTTGACTATATAAGTGGTTTTAGTTCTGATTTGCCATAGAAATTATTGTTATTGTTGGAAATAATTTTATACCTGAATGCGCAGAAGCACCGATGGTCTTTAGAATGTACAATGTACATACGTATTATATATTTGTTTTTTTGGTACGTTTTGTAGCATAAATTCATTAATGGATTTTATAAATTATGAGAAGAATTATTTTAATTCTTTGATAGGCTATTTATTTATTATAAAAGATTTTAGTATAAAGTCTTTGAAGAAAATAATGTGCTTGCCTTTTTTGTTTTTGTATTTTATTAATTCTACTTTTTTAGTTGGTTAATTTTATGAACAATTGAAACAAAATCTCGATTAATGGTGGTAGAGCCACGCTGAAACTATTATTGGTTTCAGCATTAATGGGTCGCAACCGTGTGTAGAAAACTTGCAAAATTCTATAATTTTGCTAAAAAATATGTAAACTATATTCTGATTTATTGGAAATATTTAACACCATGATAATAAATACATTTTTGTGGGTCAGTGAGGTTAATAAACAAGTAAACATAGTCGGTGACTAACAAACCCGTTTCTGTTATCCTTGATCTTGACATAGATTCGAAATCGATCCTTCTCAGGCGAAACCTGTTCAGTTTGCGCGTTCATTTGCAGTCATTTATAGGTATTGATGGTTAGGGACATGCCATAACTTACAAAGACTGCTATCAAAGACACAAAGATGCTATATACTGTATGATATAAACATTGAGTATACATGTGTCTATATATGCGATTTCTCTTTACGGCATACATACCAGTTTTTGACTGGCTTGCGGTTTTAATTCAAGTCCTTAATGTTTTGTTTTCTTCGCGTCCGAAAGAGAGAGTTTTCGTCGATTGTGCGATACTTCTTTGATGCCATATAAAGGAGATGTTTTGTCTCGTAATTTATAGAATAGCCTTTAAGCCTTATGAGTTCAAGCAGTGGATCGAATCATTGTAAAATTAATTTGAAACTGGCATAATATTGAATTAGAAACGATGAAAATATGTATATAAACTGATTTTTTTAAATTATAACAATAGTTTCAATTTCGGTGTAGTTATTAAGATATTTTCATATTATTTATCTTTATTAATATGCAGTAATAAAGCTCTAATACTGTATGTAAATTTATATAACTTTTTACTATCATTTTTTTTACGTAGCTATTATAAAGAACATACTGATTACGAATCACTACATACTACAAAACAAAGTTACGTCTCTGTTACGTCTGTATTTTTTTATATCATAGGAGGAAACGAGCCGGTGGGTCACCTGATGTTAAGTGATCACCACCGTCTTTAGACACTTGCAACACCAGAAGAGTTACAAGTGCGTTGCCACCATGTGTTTGAGGGAGGGGGAGTTGAGAAGGGACGAGGGAGAGAGAAGGTGGGTTATCTGGCGCTCCCACTGACCGAATGAAACGCAACAACGCAAGCACTGTTACTTCACGTCGGTTTTCTGCGAGGGGGTGGTACTACCCTGGGTGAGCCGACTCATTCATGTTGAAACCAGTAATAGCTTCGGCGTGGCTCTACCACCTTTAAAACCTGTCTGTCTGTCTGTCTGTTTGTTCGCGATAAACTCAAAAACTACTGAATGGATTTTCATGCTGTTGTCACCAGTAGATAAAGAGATTCCAGGGGAAGATTTAGGTATAGGATTTTTGTTATTATTTTTTGTTTATTATCAGGGCGGGATAACGTACGCTGGTCCCGCTAGTAGTATATAAGAAACATGTCTGCATTTACCTCAACAATCGCTTGGCAGATTTCTTTAATATATTGTATATGGGAACTATATCTTAAAACTGTTAGACATAAACTGTTAGATATAAAATAAAATAAAAAGACAAGACCAAAACAAATACTATGTAATAAACATGTGCGGAACCATGGACATAGTCAAGTACTAATATAGTCACAATGGTTGAAACAACAACTTAAAACCATTAAATAATTCCAACCGACAAGGTAAATAGTTAGTTTTTAATATGAATCTGCCAATAAGCATTAAATATAACTTATGAGTCATGTAATGTAATTATTAAGTGACGGCGTACATCAATATTATCAATTTAGAGTTGAATATTCTTATTGATTGATTAATGAAAATAAAAGGGTATTATAATTTAAATCACGACGCAATTAAATGCACCAAAATGGTTTCTAGAAGGTTATAAGCCGTTCAGGTCATCTACCTTTCGTTTCAAGTTATTGGAATAATTAAGACAATTTATAAAATTAAGGAAAGCAAGCAAGTTTGTGGTATACATACACTTACTTGTGTTTGTTATTGTAACTATAGACACAAGTATGTATGTTGTGGTATTCATGTTTAACTATAAAGTTTATTAAGGGTTTCGGATCATGGAACCATTTTATAAATTAGCTGGTATCTGCGACTACGGTAACGTAAAAATAATTTCACGCCGTCTTGTTTTCTTTTTCAAATTTGTGTATTGTCGTAAAGACTGAACAAACATGGAAAATTGCAAAATAGCCCTAAATAAACAAACTAACAAACACGCAAGGTAAATGAACGCTTGTTATAATAATAAGAAATGGTATCATATTACGACAGCCTCAAGATGATTGCTTACTACAGCTGTGTAAAGTGTTTAGTTCTGTCATGACCAAAAACTTTAGTATACTGTGAATTAATAAATGAACATTCTAATTTACAATAAATATTCATATCAAACGAGGTAAATGTAAAATATTGTAAACAATTTATACAAGTATAGTCAAGCATAAGAGATTGTTTTTCTTGTTTGTTTAAGTTAGCTAATCACAGGAAGTACCCGATAGATTTGAAAAATTGTTTCTATGTCTTATAGTATATTTATTGAGGAAGATTATTAGATAATATGTAAGTGGTAAAGCATGAATCGGTCGGCTCACCCTCTCATAGAAAACGGACGTGAAGTAACAGTGCTTGCATTATTCCGTTTCGTTAGGTCAGTGAGAGCGCCGGAGGTCCCCCTGTCCACTCCTCCTCCCTCCCTTTCCCCCAAACACAGGCTTGCAACGCACTTTCGACTTCCCTGGTGTTGTTAGTGTCTACAGACCGTAGTGATCACTTAACATCAGGTGACCCACTTTTTCGTTTGTATGCTATGACATAAAAAAATAATAATAATACAAGTCTTAAAAACCGTAACAATTATCACACAAAATGCTACTTAGAAACTACGCTAAGCGAAATTGAAGAAATAGCGAAGGCGAGCCATTTTGATTGGCGCGGCGTATAACGCTGGATGTGAATTTGTCTGCTGATGAAAACACAACATTACCGAGAAGGGCCGAACTGTGAATGCCTATGCTAGTGAAGTAGACTTTTTGTGATGGTCGCGTTGTCGGCTATGCAATATTCGTGTTTATATCCAGTTTATTTAAGGTAAACTAAGTGTGTAGACAATCGTTTAAAATTTTATATGAAAATGTAGGTATTTCCTTACACAATTCTTATGAAGTTAACATGTTACATTATAGAAGTCATGAAAGTGTGATTCTTGCTTTTCGTAATCTTTATGCCCATCTTAATCGCTTTAGACGAAATGTCGTTACTCATAAAGCTAGATTTGCATAACATTCAAGTTTTTAAGTAATAAGTGTTTCATGTGAAAATACTTGATATATTTATCTATTCACGTAATAAAACCTTGAAAACGTAGTTTTTAAACTTGTCAATCAAAGGATTATTTTGATAACCTACCTTACAGCGATTTGCTAAATAATCACCAACATTAACCAGTGGAAGGTTTATTGCAAATAGGGTTTTTGTATGTATTTTAACTTTTTTTTATATCATAGGAGGCAAACGAACAGGTTGGTCACCTGATGTTAAGTGATTACCACCATCCATAGACACTTGCAACACCAGAAGAGTCGAAAGTGCGTTGCAGCCTGTGTTGGTGCGTGGGTGGAAGGGGGGAGGCGAAGAAGAGAAGGGGAGGGGTGGCAGGCGTCCGGCGCTCTCACTGACCGAACGAAGCGCAACAATGCAAACACTGTTATTTCACGTCGGTTTTCTGTGAGAGGGTGGTACTACCCCGGGCAAACCGACCCATTCATGCTGAAACCAGTAATAGCTTCAGTGTGGCTCTACCACCTACAAAAACTTGTATAACGTAAGAGAGGATTATACAGTTAAAACGGGCATAATTTCTGAAATGTTGTCGAAAGAAAATTTTATTAGGCCCACGATGAGGTAAGGTAAGGTAGATTTAGTTTTTTATCTGCTTCTATTGGTGGCTCTCACGTAACTTTTAACATAATAGCTCTCATAATTATTAATATTTGTAATGATTGGAAGAAATTTATCCTAATAATATAAAGCTGGAGGGTTTGTTATTTTGGTTGAATGCGCTAAACTCACAAACTAGTGGTTTGATTTGAAAAATTCTTTCAGTGTTAGATAACTCATTAATCGAGGAAGGCTATAAGGTTACATATCATCACGCTAAGACCAATAGGAGCGGAACAGCAAAGAATAATGTTTCAATATCGTTTTTTTCCTGTTGAGAGCTTCCTATACGTATTAGCAGTAGCCCAAAGTAACTATTCCACGCGGACGAAGTCGCGAGCAGAAGCTAGTATAATATAAAATTTAATTTGTTTAATTTTTTCATACCATACATTTGTGTCATTCGTACATCCCTATACATTTTTTTAAATTTAAACTGTACATTACTTGTAGTATTTGCTTATTTGTTGATTTATTCACATAATAGGTAGTTCGCTGCTACCAAATGCTGGAACGACCCACCCCTACAATGCGCAATCTCAACGCATTACTTACATTTAAAAATAATTATATTTTTTTTTTATTATTATCTCAATGCTTGTAAACTAAAGGTTTTGCATCCAATTTGAGTTGCATATATATCTTAGTCACGCCTGCAATTGCTTCTCTAGTATGTTGTTTTATGTATCCTACTATTTTTTTTATTTCATTAATTTCCCCTACATATATTTTTAACTCTTTATGTACCGTATTTTTTTGTATATTACTTACTTTCCCTATATATTATATTTTATAATTTTGATTCATATATTATTTTTTTACGCACCATGACTTGCATTGGATTCCAGCTGAAAATCAGCGCTAAGTGTTTCTCATAACGCTAGCATATACTGAGCTGGACACCATTTCATAATGCTCCGATATGCATATTTTTGTCCATTCTTGTATACTTGTATTTTATGTTGTGCTTTATGAATAAAATATTTCTTTCTTTCTTTATTTTCTTTATAAATGATCTATATTGTCATAAATATCTATACATCGCTTCCAGTCTCGAACTCTGTAAGTGTGAAAGCGTTATAAGTACATAAAAGTCTACTAAAACATAAGGTTTCATCCATTTAAAAATAAGATATGTTTATCAGTTCTGGGATCTTGGACTATCAGTGTTAATTAAATAATATTTATAATTTATAGATATTGTCCATACTCTGTGACGCTTATGAAATTTAAGTCTATTTTGTGACATTAACCTATTAATTATATCTGGGTGTAGAATCCAATTTTTTGTCAATACAAATTTTGACGCGGCGCTTTGTAAGTACATCTATAAAAAGAGTGATGTAAAAATAGTGCTAAAAAGTATATTGTAACGAGACAGTCGATGATGCGTATCAAATTGCATGTCTCAATTGTATCCGAACATCGTTTTTAGACTTGCACGGACAGACGCCTATTAGATATTTTTTAGTCTTTGCTGCTCAATCTACCGATGAACAGTTTTGCAGCCGACATTTTTGTTACCAAGACACTCGTCAGGAATACAGAAAGGGAGTTTGATTACCTTCACTTAAACAAAATCAGTGCTTACATAGTATTGCCAACGTATACAAAAATACGTTTTACTATAATTTCATTTATTTAGTTCTAGATGTGCCTGCGACTTCGTCCGCATGGAATTTAGTGAAAATACAGTCTTTCGTTTACTGTGTCATATAAATATCATAGTATATACATTATATAATACCCTGTTTTTGTAAGAGATTTAATTGCATTTATTTATTTACTCTTTTCTCGTACTTAACTCGAGCCGTCATTCAAATTACAATAACATTTGATAGAGTTAACCGATTTAAATGAAAGAAAGACTAAATGTTACTCAAGGATATGCTTTATTATTTACCTGAGATTGTATTAGTAGTAGTAGTAGTGAGATTTTATCATAAACCCAGTACTTTATCAGTGATGCGTATTCAAACAAACAGACAGACAGACATTTCTACAAAATGATTGAAATGTATTTTATTACTTATTCTTAGATACCTGCAACATTTTTTTTTCACAAAAATCCTCATAGTTCTGACGCGTTAGATTTACGTTCTTATTATCTGTATAGATTATTTAATATTTTTATTTTATATTACTCATTATATTTTAACTGGCTCTTGCCCGTGGTTTCGGTCGCTTTCATGTAGGTTTGACGTCGTAAATTGATAACTTGTATACAAAACTCCTTGACGATCGGCTGAGCAATTAAGCGTAACAAACAAACTCACATTCATGTATATAATATTAGTTAGGATATCTTTACAGAACTTCTCATTTTAGCTATAATTCATATCAAGTGTGAAGATCTTAGTTAAGTTATTTCAAAGTTACTGTCGCAGAGTTACGATAAAACCTTATTAAAGTGAATATTGAGCTTAGTGCGGATACTGATACTTGACTGGAAGCAACGCTCTAGAGATTGGCAAAATCATATCCATAACTTATCGCAAAGGAAATATTAAGATGTTTTTTGTTAGAGATGATGCAAAGTCTAGGTATAAACAGGATTTTTGATTATTTACGTATTTTATACGGATATGAACTAACAACATAGAATAATTTAGGTAACTTGTATTACTAAAGTTTAGACAAAGAATAAATATATTTAACACAATGTATAAAGTATGTTATATATGTTTGGGACCTCTAGACAGATTTATTTATTAATTGCAATTTGTTACTGTATTATTTATTGTCCGCAGATTCGATCGCGTTAATGAAGTTATGGTGTACTCGGAAGCAGTACATTCTTTTAGGGTTAAAGTACCTTGACAACTTGTATGTAGAATTTCTTAATGACCGATTGAGTATTCGAGGCGTATAAGAGTTACAAACAAACTCAAATTCGCATTATAATATTGGATAGGATTTTAAAATCTTTTTTCTTCATATAAACACTCGCCAGTGGCAGCGATTACAGTTACTCCATGCTAACTACGTGTATTTCGATTAATCGTCGACCGACAGTTTTTATGTAATTTTATGACTACCACCAAATCCCTACAACTATTTCAATAATTTTAGGTTGTGTCGGTTAAATTTTATTATTATACCTTATCTCTTAGGGAAAAGGGTAATTATACGTAACACAAAATAAAATAGTCTAAGTTACTTCTTATAGGGTCTGCTATCTACCAGTAAATACCCCGTGAAAATCAGTCCAACCATTTTGGAAATAGCCATGGGAACGAAGCCGCGGACAAATAAAATAGAATATGTCAACCGCTAATTAATTAGTAACCGCTAAGTAATTTCGGCTATCTGGCAGTAAAAAGTAAAATTCCTGTTAAAATAGGTCCAGTCGTTTTGGAGATTACCCAGAACAAACAAACAATCAGACAAAATATAATAATATAAAAATATAGACAAAGTATAAAAAAAGTTTTTTTTGGTCATTTGTAGCCATATCCATTCATCAAAAAGTTGTTATTTTAATTGTACATACACAAACTTTATTTTTATAATACGTAATAGATACGTAATAGAGAACAAATAAAAAAATGGAAATAAAATTAGTATAAACTTTTTGAATAGGAAAACAAAATCAACTTTGAAAATGTTAGCGTTGATACATACCACATAACTTCAGAATTGGCAGTATGGATTAATTCCTTCACCTGCCCTATTGGACGAATATTATTACTAGTACTTACCACGTTACCATGACAACGTATATAATAATAACGTAATCGCTCAAAAGCAAAAAAAGTGCCCGATTTTGAAACATTCTTCATTGGTGCTCTGCTTCTATTGGTCTTAGCGTGATGATATATAGCCTAAAGCCTTCCTCGATAAATGAGCTATTTAAAACCGAAAGATTTTCTCAAATCGGACTGGTAGTTCCTGAGATCATAGCGTTCAACCAAACAAACAAACTCTTCAGCTTTATATATTAGTATAGATTACTCATTATATTTAGACTGGCTTTTGTCCGTGGTCCATGGTCCTTGACTATCGGCTGAGCAATTAAGGCAACGAAAGCGTAACAAACAAACTCACATTCACCAATTATAGATAATAATTAAAAGAGTTTTTGGCGGGATCTTGGTCTGCCATGTAGTGGATTTTATTTTTTATTCATAATCTCGTGTTACTTGACTCTAAATTGCTATAATTTTTATAGGAAACAATAGTAGTAAATTAAATTATTGCATAGCTTCTTCTCAAGGCCGATATTAAACCTTGTTTTAAATATGTAAGACATCAAATAACATTAAATTGCGTGTCAGTGAAATACATACACAAGAAGGATTTTTTTAAACAAAAAACGCCAAATGTAAAGAGCCGATGCCATTTGTGGTAAAAATTAATTTCTTTGTGTGGTATATTATATATTGATATGTCCAAGTACAATGCGATTTACATGAAAATATTGTTAACCAACGTTTGGCATAAGTGATTCCGTCGATGACGTTATTGATACTAACATTTTTTAATATATTTTTTTATATACCAGAATGTATAACGTTTTCTTAAAATAAATAAATAAAACAGCGTGTTGTCAGGCCATTTTCTATCATTTGAGATATCTATTCTGCGTGAGTTTTTGTATGTGGTAGAGCACGCTGAAGCTATTACTGGTTTCAGCATGAATGGGTCGGCTCGCCCGGGGTA
>MU159170.1:182673-199644 GCA_015888305.1 Antheraea pernyi | reverse complement strand
GTTAATATTTGACCTAATTGTCTAGAGAAAAACAAAACTGATATACACTAAACATCAGGTGATTTACGCAAAAACGAACTGGTGTAATAATAAGGAAAGCAAGCGCAGTCCCGCACCTCGATCCGCGCTTCGCTTCCATTTCTTCGACCGTGCGGCATTCCAGTGATAAGCAGTTACGTAATGATTAACCTTAAAAAGCGACCCTTTAATGTTGTTCATTGAACCTGACTGTGATTGTTTTACGTCTAAAAGTATCGTTCCCATACTTTAAAAAGTTTTAGAACGATCTTTAACTAAGGTTCTCTTTGTTATTTATTAGTATTTCTTTTGATATTATTGCGATATGTCTTTAAATATATCTGGTTTCTAATGGGTATAATAAAACGGTTCCAATTTCATGAAAGCATGTAGAGACGAAGTGGATGAAAATAAAATAAACGATATTTCACATTCTTAGGGATTGAATATTTTCTTCAAATTTATATGGGACCACCTCTGAACGTAACCAATTCAAATAAAAAAAAATCATTACAATCGGTTCATAATTGACGGAGATAACGATTAACATACATAAAAGAAATACATACAACCGTAATCGTAACCGTAGTAAATAAACAGGCATATAAAAGTTGATGAGCTTTTTTGTTACTTCAAAACTCCATTAGAGCGGAAACTTTAATTTATATCAAGTTGTAATAATTTTAAAATCAACTTACATTATTTACTAAAAATATTATCACAATACTACTTAAATACTATAAAATCGTGTAACATATATGTAGTAAAAAGGCCACGATAAGTCTTAATTGCTATAATTTTTATAGGAAACAATAGTAGTAAATTAAATTATTGCATAGCTTCTTCTCAAGGCCGATATTAAACCTTGTTTTAAATATGTAAGACATCAAATAACATTAAATTGCGTGTCAGTGAAATACATACACAAGAAGGATTTTTTTAAACAAAAAACGCCAAATGTAAAGAGCCGATGCCATTTGTGGTAAAAATTAATTTCTTTGTGTGGTATATTATATATTGATATGTCCAAGTACAATGCGATTTACATGAAAATATTGTTAACCAACGTTTGGCATAAGTGATTCCGTCGATGACGTTATTGATACTAACATTTTTTAATATATTTTTTTATATACCAGAATGTATAACGTTTTCTTAAAATAAATAAATAAAACAGCGTGTTGTCAGGCCATTTTCTATCATTTGAGATATCTATTCTGCGTGAGTTTTTGTATGTGGTAGAGCACGCTGAAGCTATTACTGGTTTCAGCATGAATGGGTCGGCTCGCCCGGGGTACTACCACCTGACCCACAGAATCACCCACGTGATGTACCAGTGCTTGCATTGTTGCGTTTCGTTCGGTTAATGAGAGCACCGGAGGTTCACCTCCCCTCCCCTCCCCCTCGCCCACTCTCCAAACACAGGCAGGCAACTCCCCTGGTGTTGCTAGTGTCTATAGATAGTGGTGATCACTTATCATCAGGTGACCCGCACGTGTTCTTTTGCCCCCTATAATTTTTTTAAATAGCGTTTAAGAGTAAATTTCCAGAGCTTAACTCGTTATCACCTTTGCTATTATCAACTTGTAATTAATATTAGGCGTCATTATATCTTTACTAGCACGCCCAATAGTCCATTAGTATAAATCATCCTTGAATCCACCTGAACACACGCAAAAATAATCATCAAGATCCGTCCAGCCGTTTAAGACGAGTTCAGTTATAAACACACGGACAGAAGAATTATACATATATAAAGATTATTATGAGATATGCATTCAAACATAAAATCGTTTAGTTGAGTGGTTTGACCAGTGGAATGTCATTCTGATATCGGTAGTTTCGAACCCCGGTATGTACAGACGAAATTATTATTAATTTAAATTGATAACACTATCGGTTGACGGTGAAAGAAAACATCATGAGAAAACCTAACATAGACCTGAGAAATGTATTATAAATGTAAATTTTGTAAATTACTGTATATCTAGCTAGTATTATAAACGTGTATGTGTGTTTGTTTGTTACGCTTTCATGTCTTAGCTACTCAACTAATCATCATGAAATTTCGGGAAATTTTCCATAGACTTTGTCAGGAATATAAGCCTGACAGGACAAAGAGTACCTTTATTTATATTATAGGGGGCAAACGAACAGGCGTGTCAACTGATGGTTATTGATCACTGCCGTCCATAGACACTAGCAACACCAGGGCAGTCGCAAGTGCGTTGCCGGCCTGTGGTTGGTTGGGGAGGGGGAATGGGGGAGGTTGTGGGGCGGGAAGGTGGCTATCCGGCAGTCACATTGACCGAACCAAACGCAACAGTGCAAGCGCTATTATTTCACGTCGGTTTTCTGTGAGAGTGTGGCACTACCCCGAACGAGCCGACCTATTCATGCTTATAACCAATAATAGCTTCACCGCCGCTCTACCACCTACATGAAAACCTACCTATTATCCGGAAAAAATGTTATGTTCCCGAAGGATAGGTAAAAAACTACATTAACATGATAAATAAACAACTCATATACATATATTTAATAACCAGACACAGAATGAATAATTATGCACATGACATATAAGTTTGTCATATGTGAATATCATACTCATGACCTTCTGCCTCAGTAGTAAGGCTTCGTATTAAGGTACCCACGTTGTAAGTTTCAAGTTTGTAAATCCATTTAACATGACACCTCAAATGTAGCTTATAATTTTTTTTGTAAGGTCACTCGAGGAGTTTCTGTTACAAAAGATATTAAGTCATGTCCTAACTAGACCTGAGCCAGATTTTGGCTATGCCTAGTCTGGAAGCCGTTGAATAAACAAAATGGAAATTAATAAAAAATATTACCAAATTTTTTTATTAATTCATTTTTTGTATGTCCATTTTGGGAGAAATTGTATGTTGATTTATAACTAACTAGCAACTCGTGCAACTCTGTCTGCACCAAATCGGTTATTAGCGGTTACAATTATATTTTTAAATGCAAAAAATCTTAAAAACCCCTAAATCACGATTGCAGCGATATCTACCGCTTCCATGTGTGAATTCAAACTATCCAGGGACTCATGCGAACGTATATCCAGATGGTTTTTTTTTATGTCATTGGTGGCAAACGAACATGTGGGTCACCTGATGTTAAGTGAATACCACCGTCCATGGACACTAACAACACCAGAGAAGTTGCAAGTGCGTTGCCAGCCTTTGGGGGGAAGGGTTAGGGGAGGGAGAGGGAGAGGAGAGAGGAGAGGGGAGGGGAGGTGGGCCTCCGGCGCTCTCATTTACCGAACGAAACGCAACAATGCAAGCACTGTTACTTCACGTGGGTTTTCTATGAGATGGTGGTACTACCCCGGACGAGCCGACCCATTCATGCTGAAACCAGTAATAGTTTCAGCGTGGCTGTACCACCATTGGTATGTGAAAAATCTTTTAAAGTAAGCCTAGAACCCGTTCGAAGCATCACCTACCAAATTCAATTAAGATAAAAAGAAAACTACACATATTGCCGATAAATATCTTCCCATTACCCCTTGGGTTGAACCTGTAGCCAAGATTCAAGGATATTAGTAAACTAATTTTATCAAATATTGAAATAACACATGTACTGACAGAACTCTAATTGAGATTCATCTTCTATAATGCGATGTAACTATATGTAGGTTTATGTTTTAGGAAAAACCTTGTCACCTTTGTTTAGCAAACATTTTGTATACAATAAAATAAATGTAACAACATAGAAGCATCAGTTTCGTTTACACATATTTTTCAACTTTATCGACATGGTATTATTGAAGTGAATTTTGTTTAGGATCGTTATGGTTTGAAAATCAAAGGTAAAAAACGCCTCATGACAAAGACACAAACACATATATCAATAGAATTTAGCCTACTTATTACATGTTGTGTTTCTAACTCTCTAACTGATTGATAATTACGCGTAGAAATGTCATATAGCTATAGCTCAATTATAACGTACTGTACAATATACGGACCGTCGAAGGCGTCGGTTCGAAACCCAACAATCATTTTTTTAAAGTAGCATAGGGAGATGAAATATAGCTTAAATTTTTAGCTAATTTGTATGCTATATATAGCACTAAGAAAATTTACCAAAATCCGTCAAGAATTTCACTAACTACAAATTTTTGACTTTCGTCCGTTATCCTGAAGAATCCCTTGCGTTTTATGTGACAAAAATATCCTCGATATAACTTTGAAATATTAGTTATCATTGTGCTAAGTTTCGTCAAAATTAGTTCAGTAATTTTAGAGTGATACGTGTTCACATGGGCAGACAGACAGAGAAAAATTTAAAAAAGATTATTTTAGGCTTCTATATCGATAACAAAGTCTACCCTTATTATAATTTTCAAAAAATATTATATGTACAGATTTGGCCTAGTTACAGCATTATTATAGTAATAATATAGATTAGCTTTTACTCGTTGTTTTGCCTTTTGGATTTGACTTATCCATTTCAAAAAGTACTTTTTTTTAACTTAAGGTATCCTATGCCATTCCTGTACCCATAATAACGCGTAGGGAAAATTTTATCATGATTGGTTCGATAATTAAGACTTGAAAGTGTAGCAAATAAGCGAGCAAACTCACATTTATATTTATAACATTAACAATGAATCTTTGATGATTTGTAGACTAGAAGTCTTGAACATAGTTGTGAAGTGATAAGAGATATAAAGAAATACGAAGAAGATTTATTTACTTCTAATATTATCAGATCATAATTTCCCGAGTTATTGACTGTCAAATCCAAAAAGGACTTTTTTGCTTTGATCGATGATAACTCGTTAGTTGGTGAGAAATTCAAGTTAAAGGGGGTTAAATTTCCTAAAAGTACATAATGGTTAGATATTCAAAAACAGAATATTTAAGGGTGTGGACTATATTTGAGATTAGCAAAAATTCCGAAAAAAGATTTGTTGAGTGCTTACAAAATATTTCTCAGAAGCATAAATTTAAAACATCTCATGGTCGAATCCAAAAACTAAACGCTTAAAGCTACATCTTCCTTTTTTTAGGTGTACGGTCATTTGTGCCAAATTACAGTCTGTTGAAAATCTCCTAAAAATTTGGATTTTTCTTATATCCCTTTATTCTTGAGATAACTGTACATGGAATACATTAATACGATAATAGTAAACATGCGATGTTAAAAATGTACGTTCATAAAATGACTCGGCTTCCTCGAGTATCTTGTTGACAGTATAAAATTGGTTCTTGGAATAACATCTTCGGAATTTAATATTTTTGAAGCGAAATCGAAACTTATATGACGCACTTACGTGATACATAACAATAAAGATTCAGCGCATGTATTGAATGTCTCTGGAGGAGCAGTGAACTTCTCGTGAGTCCGTTGACTCCCACGTTCGTCGTGCACATAGCTCCGAGGACGCCGTATAATTTATATCAGATAAAGGGAAGGACAACGTTACATACCTAATAGTTATATATCTTATAGCAGCTAAAGATTTTTCTATACCTTCATACATAATATGCACGTTAATATTAACTCTACAACATATTTATTACAACTAAGCAATTATATTACAAGAGTGATGCCTCGACTTCGCATATTTGCTGTTCAGTAATGGTGGCTTCATGATTATCTCAGCGATATATATAGATTTTTTGGAGTTTTGATACAGTTAATTAAAGTTAAAGATGCTGTCTATCTTCTTAGAAATAAATTTTATTGTTATACGTAATTTTCAATCTGTGTTATCTCTTAAGGTACAAATTGAAATAATACGCTATAGAGGACAGTGTTTATCTGTGTTAAATGGCCAACGTAACTTTTTTTTTGTACCATAAAAATGCTTAGGATTGATAGTATATTGGATCAACATAACGCCGTAAATAACCCATTATTTTAACTGGTTTCAAGAAACGAGGAGGTTATATGTTCCCCTATATGATTTTTGTAACAGCATGTAAATGATAAAAATGCTTATCGCAGGTAATCTTTAGTATACATAAAATTTTCTGGGGTCGTTTTCGATATACGCAATTTTGTAGTAGGTACATGACTTTGATATAGCTTATAAAGATGGTTATCAGCATCAGGTCAAGTGCTTGAAAAAAAAATTTCACGACATAATTAATACAAATACAAACAAATATATATATACATCGACTTTTTTCTATTTCCTATAAATATAATGTGTTTGTATGTATGTACCTTTTTAAATACTGGAGTGTTGATGTTACTCGCGTCTGTAGGAAGTGTACCTCTCATTCCTCTGTTCTTGGTTCTCGGGTAATGCTAAAGAATAACACATTTTGACCGCTACACTGTTCCACATAAATTGAACCTCACAGCAACAAAAAGATTAATCAGTCAATCGACGATAATAAAAGATGGATACCTTATTTATCCATACGATTAAATAAAACCTTACCAAATATTTTGTTAAAGCGATAGTGTAATTTGGAACTTACAGACGAGATTAGCGATTTTTTACTATTCATAGATTTGTTTGGTATATACATTTATTATTGTTTTTATTCTACGTTAAGATTAACTTTCACATTTAATGTAAAATTAGCGATTGTATTGAACAATAACTGAAAAAAAAATGAAACAAAAGTATTTACCAGTGCTTTCCGAAAAAGTAATTCTCGTTTATTATCATAACAAGAAATGAAACGAGTTCAATCGAAACTGAACCACGCAAATCATAAAAGACAGATGTGAATTACAAACGTTTACGAATTAATATTTATTATTGGGCTCGAATGTTGGATTACGTTCACTTACCGGTCTAATTGGTATTCTTGTTTTTAATTACGATTTATTAAATTTATTGGTGTTTATAATATGAAATAATGGATAAACTAAATATTCCGTACATTAATTACGATTTATTAAAATTAAATTTATTGGTGTTTATAATATGAAATAATGGATAAACTAATATCATTCATATAATACCCTTTTCTTTCCACAACAGAACTACGTGGGCAGATACGCGTCTCCGTAAATTCACAGTAGCAACCATCTCAATAAAAACAAAGAAGTTCGAAAAACTTATAAGGTCTTAACAGCTTCACCGGACTACCACGTGGGCAGATACGCGTCTTCGTAAATTCACAGTAGCAACCATCCCGATAAAAACAAAGAAGTTCGATAAGTATCTATGTCATACTGTGAAGATTTGGAATCACCTCCCGCTAGCGTGGTACCTTCCCTTTATAATATTGTGTCCTTGAAATGATGCGTATAGAGGTACTTTTGCAGGTCAGAATGATATGACGACCGCTGGTGGTATTTAACAGCGACAATCGCCGTTCTTATTGGACTACACCGTACTTTGTATCAAGTATCATGCAATCATGCTGCCGATATAATTTTTCATTATTATTTAATTTTGTAATTTTAAACATAAATGTTAATTTTTTAATATTATGAGTAGTGGAAGCTTTGTTCATGCGAAATACGTATTTGTATCTCAGTATAGTATTTTAAATTTATTCGTATTTATTTGTTTTTAACCGACTGTTGACTGTCTGTTCTAATAAGTAAATATGATGTTATAAAAATATAGTAAGGGGGTTTTTTCACGAGATCCCATTTCTTAATCACTATTATTGTAATTAAATAAATATCTGATGTAAATATATTTATATAAGGTCTCATTTATAAGATGTTATTTACTTACGATACTTCATACTTCTATAACTTTACAGAAGTAATGGTTTATTTTACAGCGGTCACAATTTTGAATACTAAATTGAAAAATCAAATTCAGTTAAACGCTTGCCCCGTGTTTGATTATGCGGATAAATTCCTAGAAAATCACACTTTATGTGAGAAAATTTGTTAATGTGTTGTTCTTATGAAATTCATTAGAGTACGTATCATAATATACAGGCACAAAGCATCATTTTTAAATACAAAAAGAAGCTGTATCTCTCTATGTATCTGAATATTTATCTATATATTGGTGTACCTATAATACGAAAACCAGTGAATCAGGTTACGTGATTTAGTTTTACTATATGTATATTCTCAGGCCAAATTTTAGCGAAAACTTTTGATCCATTCCTAATGAGGTTAAAGCAAATTAAATTAACATAAAATGATTAGGATATTATGGTTACATTATATATTATTGTACAGTGTTAGTATATTCGGTTGTAATATTTTAATTAAACCATTAATTTTATTAACCAACGTAATGAAATAGACAAGTTAAAACATTAATAAAAAAAAGGATTAAAAAATAGTCAGTAATATAAATCTTAACTTTATAATTAAAACATAAAGGTCACTTTTACGTGGCAAACTAAGCTAATTAAAAATATTAAATGCATTACTACTAGTTTTAATAAAATAAAATAATGCCATTAACATAATTAAATATACTACTCGTATATGGCGTATTCAGTTAAGTCTTATTTTAGTTTAAAAAATATATAGTTAATATAATTTTTTTTTAATAAAATTGTAGTTCGCGCAATCGCAGCCTGATGCAAAGCTAGTATACTCATAAAGAGAAAGAAGTTTTTTTAGTTGTATTTACCATAGTATATATTGTTTTATTTCATGAGAAAATGTATATAATGTATTGAGAATCATGTGGAAGGAATCATTTACATAAACACATGTTTATTTTCTTTATAATTAATAAGGGAAATTAATCTAAACTGTCACCGTTCATAAGTGGTTCGATTTACGCTTTCGCCTAGTATTGTATCGTTCAAGATTCTATCTATTGAAGCGTTATGTATAATTAGTTGCGTCATAGTACCGCTACGTGTGCTCTACCGATCCTAAAGAGTTGATCGCGTGTGTTGAATATGTTATGACGTCTGACTTTCACATACCGGACTCGGTAAAGATCTGTCGCGACCGGATCGAACAGTTATCGGAACTTAAATAAATATGAACTGATAAAGGTTTTAAACGAAACATGAATTTATCTTTTTGTTACTTTGTTGAAATTTTAGTTATGCTCTTACGTATGCAATGTTTAACAGATTTACTTAACTTATTAAACGTATTGTTACATAATTAATTAAAAATAAAAACAGATATTGTTTCGAAATAATAACAATTATTTAAGGCATCCTTGTTCTAAAGTTATTTGATAAATATTTTGAAGTAATACTTCTTTTGGCGCGTTAGGGAAAAATGATGAGAGTAAATGTTTACGGTACGCGCGCACACCGTCACGATAAACCGACACCCTGAAGTTAGCTATAGTCAACTTTTTCTAGTGTCGTTTTTTTTACCAACGTAGAATAAGACGAAAGATACAATTTTTGAAAAGTTTTTTATCTTGTTACGTCAAAGAAGTATAACTTCTAATGCGTGTACATAAGTACACACACACTTATTTTATAATTTTTAATAATCAAAATTCATACAAAACTATCGTAAATTATGTTACATTTATCAATGTCTTCTTTCAATTTTGTAATGAAGTGGATGTAAAATTTTGCAATAAAAAAACTATTATATAGACCTAGTTTGTTTAGGATGTTGTGTAAGTGTGTACACTTAATAGTATATTTAATAACAAAAATTACTCAAATTAAAGAATAATTACTTTTTTTACCTTCGTTCATGGCCTTCGTAGTAACTGGTGTATGAAATATGCATATTCGCTGTAATTAAGAATTGCAATGCTATTGAGATTGTAAAAACACTGTTATACTATTTTACTTAATAGAAGAATTATAATTTATAAGAATACGGTGTGTATTGCTGTTACTTGGTGAAGATATGATTAGTTATTAGTTAGTAATAATGTTAAAACAATCGCTTGTGCGTTATTTAATACTCGAGAATTATTTTTCGTGTTTTTAATTATTTATTAAATCCTAGTAAGATCGAATATAATTGTATTCGTATGTTAAATTCTTCTCATTTTTTATGTTTATTTCCATTATTTTTGTGATAATTTCTTGTAAGTATTAAACTCAATTATAATAATGTGAAGCAAATTATTGTTTTACATTATCAGCTTCTAAAAATGTTTGAAAAATTGGTTGACTGGTAGAGAATGCCTTCGGCATTAAGTCCGCCATTGCGTATTTAATGCATAATGTATAAATAAATAAAAAGGTATAACAAATAATTCAAAAAAATATTTATTTGGCACTAGGTTCTATATTTTTTATTTGACTATTTACATATAGTATCTAGTAATATGTTATTATTTCAAATACTCTGTTAGATAGAACTTTTTGCTCAAGCAATTGTCACTAAGAGGATATTTATCTACTATTTAATTTTGATCTAGGAATAAATATGTCGACTTATTCATTTTTATCATTAAAACTATCTACGATAAAAGTTATTGGAATCGTATTTGATATTAGATATTATGTAAAAACTGAAGACCTAATTATGTTGTAAATATTTCATTTTTATTGTCCAATTAAACATACATAACAAACGCCATAAGCTTCATAAGATAATATGTAACGTATGTATGAAGTTATGTAGTCACTAATAACATAATTGCTTCGTGTGTACACTCGTCATCAACACAAGTTGTTTGTTGAACAAAGGTTTATAATCAAACAACAGGAAGTAAGTTATGATTTCATCTTAATTCTTTATTTAAACATCCTAAAGCTGTCAAAACTCCTTGTAAACTGACATCGCCTTTGGTTTAGGTCACGATTACTATAAACCAGTATAAACTTAAATGCATTATTAATTTAGTATCGAAAGGAGTTTCACATCTATATGTATATATTGATTTAATGCAAATTTATTAATTGTAGCAATTGCTTGTAGTTGCATAACGCGTTTCTAATGTATTTGTAGTCGAATTCATAGTGCAGTAAGAAACGTAGTAGTGAGTTAACCTGAATGTGTCCCTAGCGTTAGATGGACGCGGGGTAAGAGTGAGGGGAGAGCCACACCTCTCGCATTCCTGTATATCTGCAGTAAGCTAGTTCTTCTAGAACTTGCAACAAATGGGTACGGTTCATAACGATAGGTGCACGTAGATTCAAAAATAGTTATTGTTTTTCTTTTAGTTTATATTGAAAGCAGATAAAATAGGTAATTGTTTTCGTAGTTGCAATAAATGGAATATAATTATGTTTAACTGTAATCATTTGAAATGTTTCAAAGTAATTAAAAATTATATGATAGTATTCACTTTTATCACCAGAAACGAGAACCTTACGTTCTTTGGACTAGAATAAATATGAAAAGTTCCCAATAACTATTATAGATTTTTGCTTAGAATTTATGTGTTTTTGTGAAGTTTTATAATACAGAGTAAAACTAAAACTGTCCCAATTTGTTTGTGCTACTATTAATATATTAAACTGTGGTTCATTTCACGACCGAACGGTGCGACAGTGAGAGTATTTCTTCTGTTTTGTAGGTCACGATGGTCGCGGGATGGTAAAGATATCTGTGTTACTAGTGGGACGTTTAAAACGAGAGAAAACTTCACGTATTCTATAATCCCGTGCTTAAAGTGATTAATGAACCGTGTAATTTTAATCTTACAAATATTTTATTCGTTCTTTAACTTTTTAACTGCCTGTATGACTGCAGTTAAATATTTTTTATTCTCTCTTCTCTTAATGTCATCGCGAAATAACATTAATACCTGTAAAGCCAGTTTCCAGATTTAGCTTTCACTTTTAAATAATTTACCATTTATGCGAGATTTGTTTAATCGTAAATTTGTTTTTAAAGAATTCTTTTCAATGCCTGTTTATAGTTGTATACATTTATATCATTTTTAATAATATTATTAATATGTTTTTTTTATTACATACATAATTTATAAAACATATTTTAAAATATTGTTACATTGTGTTTTAAAATACATTGATGGATATCATAAATAAAAATATAGTAAAATGTAATATTACATAAATCGCTTCAAAAATATTTGTATTTTATGTTGGTTATTTAATGTTGTTAATATTTTAGTGGCAGGTAATAAATAGTGTAATGTAAATTGCTAATTTCCCGATGTTGCTAACAGGCATTAGTTTGCTATGGCCCAACGATGTTACACATTTCGCGCGAACCGTATCGAACGTTATGAAACGAACTGTCGAAAAAAATACATTGATTGTTACTGGCATGCTAATTTCCAATGAAACCATATTTCAGTAATTTAACGTTTTCTGCGTTTTGTTTGCGGCAATTCGCAATCGACCTTAATAAGTAAACTGCTCATAACGTTGCTTTACTTGCACAATTAACACACATGAATATTTTTATATTCTAACGTATGACGAAGACCTTCGAAAATATTTCTAACATTTGTTACTGTTTATTGTTAATTTAAATAAAATAAAATACTTCCAGAATTTATTTTATTCCAATATTTAGGAGATGGAATAAATCGATTTTCTTTTTAATTCTATTTTAATTATAACTTACGGGTTACAATTATAATCGGCTTATGGTCATTTTTAATCTGATACCGTTATGTTAATATACACACATAATTCTGTAAACATTTATATTAAATTATGTTAAATATTAGATACATTTAGAAAACGCATTAAACTTAGCTTTCTTTGCATTTCAAAGGAGAGAGCTCAATAGTTATTTATTATAAGAAAGTTTGTCAACGATATACGCTCAATAATCATTTAATAAATGCGAAATAATACTCACGAGAAAGTAAATGAACGTATACACTGTCACATAAAGTAATCTCACATTTACAGTCCGTCAAGTTCACAGTTCACCGTATCGACGTTTTCGATGTATATACGAGGTTCTAAGTTCGTTCTCGGCCAGTGTCGTAGTTACACTGAGCGGGTTTAACGGAAGAGCCAGTGCGTGCCGGCGCTCGCGCACGCTCACCAAAAAGTTAGTACGACGAAAACGCGCGCGCACAGACAGCTCTGCGTAAATTGGTGAAATATCTACATAACACCCTATACAAAACGTTTACGAGGTCGATATATTAACTAAGGATTGAAAATCAACGGTAGCAATAGTTATAGTTCGGTTTTTTTATCGATTGGTTATAGCGTGCGTGTGCAACATACGGTTATATTAATGCTAATTGTGTTTCAGTAAGAGGCAATTGGAGCGTGAGAGTATCTTTAGATATGAGTAAATTGACTAATGAAAATATGTTTCAATACGCTTACCGTTGTTAGAGAAATAAAATTTATGCAACGTGTGTGGTTAGAACGTTAAACGTATGGTATTATTATGATTTTAGTCATCGTTATAATGTATCGTTCTGGTTGATGATCGATTAGAGAGTTTATTTCATGAAGTTAAACGTAAAACTTTATTTGATGTTTAGTAAATATAATAAATGTACAGTAGTGACAAAAAGTATTTTTACATTTCCTTTTTTTTTTTCTCCATCGGGGGATCCCTTACGGATATCCATCTCGACGGGCAGCAGAGGATGGATATGCCCGAGTCGCACGGACTAAACCCCATGGTACCTTCTTACACTATTTGGCCGGAAGAGCAGGGACTGTCTAATCGACACTACATCTGCTCCTCCAACAGGTGTTGTCCCCTCCTAAGGGACCCAAACTGCGGCCTGAGGGGTCAAGATGGTGGACCCCTCAAAGGGAAATGGGAAATGGTGAATTTTTACATTACCTACAATATGTTAACGGATAAATACAATATCGCTACATTTGGTAAAAAATATATTTTATATAAATAGAGATAGATAAAATAATTTAGTATCTTTTTCTTTTCTGTTTTTAAACCGATTTTCTCAATTATCCTTATTTAGTAGCTATTAATAAACTTTAGTAATATATAAACAATTCGGTTTCTTCCATACAATCAACGAATATAATCTTTTATTTATGTTTCTCTATATGTAATACTTCACGCTTCTTATATCTATATTAATATTATAAAGCTGAGTTTGTTTTGGTTGAAAGCGCTAATCTCAGGACCTACTAGTCCGATTTGAATTATTTCAGTGTTAGGTAGCTCATTTATCGAGGAAGGCTATATATCACGCATCAGGCTAAAACCAATAGGAGCGGAGCACCAATGAAGAATGTTTCAAAATCGTTTCTTTTCCTTTTGAGAACTTTCGCTGCGTGTTAACGTTACCCCAAAGGAACTATTCCACGTGGACGAAGTCGCAGGAAAAGCTAGTCTATAGTATTTGTAAAATATGCAAGACATTTTTTAAGACTACAATATATTAACATGCTAAGCAAATTGTTTTATTATAGTCGCATTTCGACGATTGGACGACTCTAATTTTCTTAATTAATAAAAAAAGTATCATGTTATGTAAACCCTAAAGTTCTCACAATTATTGGAAATATAATAATATGTAACTACAAAGAAAAAACTCAATAATAATAATAATATTTTAATGTTCCAAGTCAATGTGTACATAATTAATAGTAATTAGTGGGCGCCCAGAGGTTCTGCACTGGTTACAAACCGTATCGCAGATATCACAATATCATATAATGAGAACTAAAACAAACAGTGACTTAAACATATGTAATAAATAAAAACTTAATTTGAATTAACTAAATATGTGAGATTATTGTGTAACACGGTATTCCGAGGGAGACAAGAGTGTTTTATGATAGTAATGATTGAATTGTTATTTAAATAAAAGTGTACCGAATTTATAATTATAATTTAAATTGTGGTAATAATAATTTTTCTGTATTTGTGTAATTTTGTGAAAGTAACCAATTGAAAGTGAGTTTTTTAGTAGTATGTCTGTTGTATTGATTAATCTGTAGTATATTATTTGCTTTATTATAGAGCAAGCCTCCCAGGAAGCCTTCAAAACGACAAACAAATCAAGTGTTATGTTGAGGTACTTTATTACTTTATTTTAGTACAATATATTAAAATTTATAAATTGCCATATAGTATAGTTTTTTTTAAATTTCAGTAATGTTTTAATATCCTCTAAATTATTTTATTAGATTAGCCATTCACACACAATTCATTAAAATTGGAGTTGCTGTCAATATAATTAGGTAAACTGAACAAATTTCTTATAAAGTGTGACTTCTGCGTGGGAAGCCGTTCACGCGATTAAGTCTCGTGGCATGTTACCTCTGTGGCGTGGGCGTTTACACTTCGTCAGTTCTTGCTAATATTTAATTGTAAATTTATATGTAAAGAGATTAGCAGGTTCTAATAATTTAAAAATAGTCTCGTGAGCTTCACATTTTAAATATAGAAAATAATTTGATATTTGACTACTGATTGAAAACCTTATAATTATTAGACTGTTGGGTAAAACATTATGTTTTTTACAACGCCGCCCAAAATACCTTCCTTATGATGAGAGAATGTGAGGACGAAAAATTATTTTGCTGTGACACAATCCAAGTTAACTTTTTGATTCAATCATGTTCTTACGGAAATTTCTTATTGAAAATACAATTATAATAATATCAGAAACTCTGTTTATTTGTTTTTGAAATCCTAATTAATATTTTAAATGCAGAAATAAGTTTGTTTTTATTTCGTTATGTTTTTGTCTTGACTTAAACTATCCTGAAATTTCGCATAAACGTTATTAGGACTAATGAAAAGGACAAAGATTAGTTGTTTATATTTCACGTAAAATAATACTTACCAAGATAAATACAAAATAAACATGGTGTCGAAAATGAGATTAGGTTATGTCCAGCCACGTATTGTTTAATGAAAATAAAAGACCTCTCATGCTTTTTAGTGTGTGTCGAAAAGTGATTAATTTTTAATTTTTAACAACACGTCTATCATACATATCTTATGTTGGTTATATAAATCCCAACTCTTCTAATTAATATTATAAATATTAAAGTGAGTTTGTTAGTCTGTTTGTTTGTTACGCTTTTACGTCTTGACTACTAATCTAATCCTGATGTATTTTTTTATACATGTCGTCAGGCTTACACAAAATGAGATACGGTACCTTTCGTTTAGAAGAAAAATGGTTGCTTGTAAAGTCTGTTTACGGACGATAATTTTACATGATAACGACTCTGACGCGGCGGCCTATGGAGTGAAAGAGAGATATATGCGTCACAAGCCATACGCTTAGGTCAATCGCACCTCTCTATCGCATGATCCGCGCTCGCTCCTGCACGCTCGGCTCAGGCGGAACGTGACAATGAGTCATGTATTTTCGTACGTGCAGCCGGCGTTCATCGATTTATAAGAAGAAGTTATCTCGTCAAAAATACTTTTTCCAAGGGATAGATAAAATGTAGATTGATGCGAGCTAAACCACGATCAAAAGTTAGTTATAGTATAAATATATTCGAGCAGCAATCAACTACAATAATATAGTATGATAATGCTTTTCAACAGATACAACTATGAAAATCACATGGCAGTATAGAATATGCGCTGATAACTGCTCTCGTTTCATAAAACACGCTCTATGACTGACGCTATGAAGTGGAGTTCTTTGATATTAAATCCAATTTTAATTTATTGTGTATGTAAGAAATATGTGAAACTAGGAAGCGATTTACTCATAACACTGTACAACAAACTCAACGTGTGTTTATGTGGAAACGTAAGTGGCCGATTTATTTAAATCGAATAACATTTTGGCCGCAACTTTACATTATTATACGAACTAGCATTCGTTTTGTAATATGATTGATTTGTTACAGAAATTGACCGTTTGAAATCGTCGATTGCATATAAATTATAATCATTGTCTCATATAAACGAACATTTTCAATCGATTGTAATTTTGTTTTTTGTCTCTTTTAATAATTCTGTGCAACATGTTTCGTTGTAAATTCTAATTAATATTATAATTGCCAATTTGAGTTTATTTGTTTGTTACGCTTTTAAACTAAGGTTCATTGGATAAGACCGATAATCATGAAATTTTGCATACACGTTGTCAATAGGGTACAGAAACGACACAGGGTAATTTTTATGTCGAAAAAAGTATTATATCTAAGGGATGGGTCACATCTAAATATCAAACGTGAGGGAAGCTCTGTGTAAAAC
>MU159170.1:131186-172300 GCA_015888305.1 Antheraea pernyi | reverse complement strand
GGGCTTCCGGCGCTCTCACTAACCGAACGAAACGCAACAAAGCAAGCCCTGTTACTTCACGTCGGTTTTCTGTGAGAGGGTGGTACTACCCCGGGCGAGCCAACCCATTCATGCTGAATCCATTAATAGCTTCAGCGTAGCTCTACCACCGAGAAAAGCATTTAACTATCTATTCTTAACCGCTTGCAATAATTTTCTTTCACAAATATCTGGAAAGTATAGACAAATTTACGTTCTTAATGTATCGTATATATTGATTGGCGTAATTGGCGTAATCTTGTTCTTTGCCAGAACTATATTTTGGTCCGTTATTTTGATTAGATCATTGTATAAAGAACATTTGTTCAAACAGAACCAAAATACTTACTCTCGTGGAACAGTCTAGACAAATGCATACATGAAATATAATTCTAAATGTTAACTTAGTAAATACAAGGGGTAAATATTTGTTTTAACATTCAATGTTGTGTCTAACGTCTGTTGATGGAATACGAGTTGACTTGATAGAACCAATAATTGCTCGAGAAATAATTAAACAAAGAATTTTATTGTTTTTATGGCGTTGAAGGCAATATCATCATATATATTAGTACGTGAAGCTTAAACTTTGTATCCCTTTTTAAGAGAATTGGACGAACGGATGAACGTGAAATTTGGCATAGTTAAAGTTTATATGGAGGAGAAGTGCAGAAAGCTATTTTTTTATATAAAATGCATTAGAAGTACATTAAATTAATTAAAATATGCATTACTCATACCACTGCTACAATTTTACACAACATATACACACATGTAAATAAAAAAGACATTTTGACATCTGTCAACAAAGGACTTCAAAAAAGGTTGTGAAGGAGGTTGCTATGCTCGACTGTATGTATTATTTTACTCTCACGTTCCAATTACCCTTTTTCATTCTACATTCAACAATGATATTAACCCTAATAAAATTCAAACTTAAAAAAATCAATGAACTATAGTCGAATGTCAACCACTGGGCGCCCACTAGTATTGATAAAATACAGGTTTCCAATTTCTGAACTAAAATATAACAACTTCCATTTTCAGTTATTATTTACACAGTACATAATTATATACTTAACGACAAGAATGAACAAAAAAGATGATGAAAAGATGATGAAATGATTATAATTTTTTTATAGGTGTAGATATTTAAATTGATTTTAATAATTAAAAAATTATATCTGTATTAAGATATAAGATATTTCTATAGATGGTAGAGCCACGCTGAAGCTATTACTGGTTTCAACAGAAAAGGTTCGGCTCGTCCGGGGTACTACCACCTTCTCACAGAAAACCGACGTGAAGTAACAGTGCTTGTATTGTTGCGTTTCATTCAGTCAGTGAGAGTGCCGGAGGTCTACCTCCCCCCCCCCTTTACCCAAACAGTCTGGCAATGCGCTTGCGACTCCCTTGGTGTTATTAGTGTCTATAGACGGTGGTGATCACTTAACATCAGATGACCCATCTGTTCGTTTGCCTCCTATGACGTAAAAATGAATATTTTTTTCTTTTTACTATTTCAAACAATTATTTACCGAGTCGAATACATTACAACGGTTTATACAAAAAATAGCTTTTGCACGCGACTTTACTCGTATTAATGTAGATTGATCTATCCCTCGGGAATACTTCTTGTTTCTGGATAATACATGTCGTTTTCGTACCATTCATAACGTGTATGCAAAATTGCGTGACGATCGGTTGAGTAGTGAGAGCGTAACAAACGCAAACAAATTCGCATTTATCATATGATATTAGTAAATATTAGTATGAATAATAAGTACTATATTGAAATATTATGAGCAATATTTAGATATTTCAGTGTCTATGAACTTTTCAATTACCGTTGTTATTCATTTTAAATTAATTTAACGATCAGTCGACAAGACGTCGCTTCTTCGTGAAAGTTGCAAAATTATGGCATAACGAATGAAGCAAGTTGTGACAGTTTTCGTGACCGACTGTTTGTTGCGGCTTCTGTCAACATGTTGATGTTGTATACAATTAAGTCACAAACGTTAACTGGTTATCAGTGCACTTATTTGCTTGACAGCTTAATCCCTTCAAACAGATAATATGATGATATTTTTAACTTTAACATCTTCAATAATTAGGTTATTTTTATGTGGAGAAATCTGTGATTAGTAATCCTCCTATTTGGGGAGCAAGCGGGTTATAATTTGTCTTCTGCAACCTTCAGGATAATAAAGCATATAGTGCGCATGGAACAGGATGCTCATGCCAAACTAGGCGAAAAGCCATTCTGGTCCAACTCTGGTCTATCTCTGTCCACTAAATCAGTACAGTATGAAGATGGGGGGTCCCGACTAGTCTCATCTTGGTTTTCCCAGAAGCAGTAGGAGGCGAATGAATATTATGAATAGCAATTACTATACTTTATACACGGTGCTGAAAAACTTGCTGTCGCTACTTCCTGTGTGTCACTTTTGGTAATTTCATTTATTGATCAAGTCAGACTAATTTAGAAGTCGTAATGACGATGATTGTTGATTTGAAAGTCGTATATCGCCAATCGATGTTGGACTTGGACCGTGAGATATGGATGCTCTCGCATTCTTCTAAGACTGTATAAAATTGTATAGACTTTTTCATTTTTTTATTGTAGCACGACAAAATGACTGCACTATGCCTGCATGGTAAGCACAGTACAAACTAAAAACAATGGCAATCACCGAGTGACACGCTATCCATCGCCGGTCGCCACTGTCATGCCGGCCTTCAAAAAGCTGGATATGCACAGGCTGATCCCGAAATGCGACCCGCAGAAGCGAATCACTATGACGGGCTTTTTCGCCATATACATGGTGGTTGCGACCCGGTCAGGCTGTAAAACCCTACTACCCCGCTTTCGCCATTGCCTCGTTCGTTAATCAGCAGGGTGCACCACGTGCAGGTGAGGTTGGCTTGGGTGTCTGAAGTTTTATGATGTTATTCGACACCCCTTACACCTCAAATTTTGATA
The DNA here is from genome assembly GCA_015888305.1 of Antheraea pernyi. Lineage (NCBI taxonomy): Eukaryota > Metazoa > Arthropoda > Insecta > Lepidoptera > Saturniidae > Antheraea > Antheraea pernyi. The sequence goes on along the minus strand of MU159170.1, from coordinate 169,296 downwards.
TTTTAAATTTTCCTTAAAGGATCTTTTCATTCCTGTAATATAAAAATTATATAAATTAAAAAAAATCTATTCTAATATTATACATAGGTAAATAAGTTTGTGAGTCTGTATGTGGAAGATAATATTTTGAACAGTTTCTGAAAATTATGAAGCTACTTTATCCTTGAGTACAATAGGATGATTTATGGTTATTCAGTTTTGTATTGTAAAAAATGTAAACGAAGTCGCGAGTAACCACTAGTAATATAAATGTAAAATGTAATGTTTCATAAAGAGTTGAATTTGCCGGTTGACCGATCATTTTACAGTTTTTTTTTCTAAATTTGTTCACTCATAAATTACAGACCTTGAGTGAATGGATTTATTGGAATTGTATATTTTCGATGTATTATTATGGTAATCAAGTAATTTTATACACTTTAGGTACCATTTTATTGGTTACGATATCTTAAAATGCAGCTAAATATATAAAAGTTTAGTTAAGTTAGAGGAATTCGAAATGATAAAAATATTTCGATCTTTCTACACTAAATACTTGTAATGGTCAACATTATATTATAATTCTTTTTAAATTAATGGTGTGTGAAATACACGTCAGAAATACGTAATGTCTATGGTATGATTGAAGATTTAGACCATGCTGCCGTGTCCAAGAGTAGATTTACAAAAAATATCTCTGGTAGCTCGGATTCAAAAATGACAAATTCCGGCGCTCTCACTGACCGAACGAAACGCAACAATGCAAACACTGTTACTTCACGTCGGTTTTCTGTGAGAGGGTGATACTACCCCGGGCAAGCCAACCCATTCATGCTGAAACCATTAATAGCTTCAGCGTAGTTCTACCACCGTGAAAGGCATTTAACTATCTATTCTTAACCGCTTGCAATAATTTTCTTTCACAAATATCTGGAAAGTATAGACAAATTTACGTTCTTAATATATCGTATATATTGATTGGCGTAATTGGCGTAATCTTGTTCTTTGCCAGAACTATATTTTGGTCCGTTATTTTGATTAGATCATTGTATAAAGAACATTTGTTCAAACAGAACCTACTTACTCTCGTGGAACAGTCTAGACAAATGCATACATGAAATATAATTCTAAATGTTAACTTAGTAAATACAGGGGGTAAATATTTGTTTTAACGTTCAATGTTGTGGCAAACGTCTGTTGATGGAATACGAGTTGACTTGATAGAACCAATAATTGCTCGAGAAATAATTAAACAAAGAATTTTATTGTTTTTATGTCGTTGAAGGCAATATTATCATATATATTAGTACGTGAAGCTTAAGCTTTGTATCTCTTTGTAACGGAATTGGTCGAACGGATGAACGTGAAATTTGGCATAGTTAAAGTTTATATGGAGGAGAAGTGCAGAAAGCTATTTTTTTATATAAAATGCATTAGAAGTACATTAAATTAATTAAAATATGCATTACTCACACTACTGCTTCAATTTTACACAACATATACACACATGTAAATAAAAAAGACATTTTGACATCTGTCAATAAAGGACTTAAAAAAAGGTTGTGAAGGAGGTTGCTATGCTCGACTGTATGTATTATTTTACTCTTACGTTCCAATTACCCTTTTTCATTCTACATTCAACAATGATATTAACCCTAATAAAATTCAAACTTAAAAAAATCAATGAACTATGGTCGAATGTCGACCACTGGGCGCCCACTAGTATTGATAAAATACAGGTTTCCAATTTCTGAACTAAAATATAACAACTTCCATTTTCAGTTATTATTTACACAGTACATAATTATATACTTAACGACAAGAATGAACAAAAAAGATGATGAAAAGATGATGAAATGATTATAATTTTTTTATAGGTGTAGATATTTAAATTGATTTTAATAATTAAAAAATTATATCTGTATTAAGATATAAGATATTTCTATAGATGGTAGAGCCACGCTGAAGCTATTACTGGTTTCAACAGAAAAGGGTCGGCTCGTCCGGGGTACTACCACCCTCTCACAGAAAACCGACGTGAAGTAACAGTGCTTGTATTGTTGCGTTTCATTCAGTCAGTGAGAGCGCCGGAGGTCTACCTCCCCTCCCCCCCTTCCCCCCCAAACACATGCTGGCAACGCACTTGCGACTCCCCTGGTGTTATTAGTGTCTATAGACGGTGGTGATCACTTAACATCAGATGACCCATCTGTTCGTTTGCCTCCTATGACGTAAAAATAAATATTTTTTTTTGCGCGCGACTTTACTCGTATTAATGTAGAATTGATCTATCCCTCTGGAATACTACTTGTTTCTGGATAATACATGTCCTTTTCGTACCCTTCATAACGTGTATGCAAAATTGCATGAAAATCGGTTGAGTAGTGAGAGCGTAACAAACGCAAACAAATTCACATTCGCATTTATAATATGATATTAGTAAATATTAGTATGAATAATAAGTACTATATTGAAATATTATGAGCAATATTTAGATATTTCAGTGTCTATGAACTTTTCAATTACCGTTGTTATTCATTTTAAATTAATTTAACGATCAGTCGACAAGACGTCGCTTCTTCGTGAAAGTTGCAAAATTATGGCATAACGAATGAAGCAAGTTGTGACAGTTGGGACAGTTTTCGTGACCGACTGTTTGTTGCGTCTTCTGTCAACATGTTGATGTTGTATACAATTAAGTCACAAACGTTAACTGGTTATCAGTGCACTTATTTGCTCGTGGCAGCTTAATCCCTTCAGAAAGATAATATGATGATATCTTTAAACCTTAACATCTTCAGTAACTAGGTTATTTTTATGTGGAGAAATCTGTGATTAGTAATCCTCCTATTTGGGGAGCAAGCGGACTATAATTTGTCTTCTGCAACCTTCAGGATAATAAAGCATACAGTGCACATGGAACAGGATGCTCATGCCAAACTAGGCGAAAAGCCATTCTGGTCCAACTCTGGACCGTTGGACCGTGAGATATGGATGATCTCGCATTCTTCTAAGACTGTATAAAATTGTATAGATTTTTTCATTTTTTTATTGTAGCACGACAAAATGACTGCACTATGCCTGCATGGTAAGCACAGTACAAACTAAAAACAATGGCATTCGCCGAGTGACGCGCTATCCATCGCCGGTCGCTACTGTCATGCCGACCTGTAAAAAGCTGGATATGCATAGGCTGATCCCGAAACGCGACCCGCAGAAGCGAATCACTATGACGGGCTTTTTCGCCATATACATGGTGGTTGCGACCCGGTCAGGCTGTAAAACCCTACTACCCCGCTTTCGCCATTGCCTCGTTCGTTAATCAGCAGGGTGCACCACGTGCAGGTGAGGTTGGCTTGGGTGTCTCAAGTCTTATGATGTTATTCGACACACCTTACACTCCAAATTTTGATGTTTTTAATTTTCCTTAAAGGATTTTTTCATTCTTGTAATATAAAATTTATATAAATTTAAAAAAAGCGATGTTAATATTATACATAGGTAAATAAGTTTGTGAGTCTGTATGTGGAAGATAATATCTTGAACAGTTTCTGAAAATTATGAAGCTACTTTATCCTTGAGTACAATAGGATGATTTATGGTTATTCAGTTTTGTATTGTAAAAAATGTAAACGAAGTCGCGAGTAACCACTAGTAATATAAATGTAAAATGTAATGTTTCATAAAGAGTTGAATTTGCCGGTTGACCGATCATTTTACAGTTTTTTTTTCTAAATTTGTTCACTCATAAATTACAGACCTTGAGTGAATGGATTTATTGGAATTGTATATTTTCGATGTATTATTATGGTAATCAAGTAATTTTATACACTTTAGGTACCATTTTATTGGTTACGATATCTTAAAATGCAGCTAAATATATAAAAGTTTAGTTAAGTTAGAGGAATTCGAAATGATAAAAATATTTCGATCTTTCTACACTAAATACTTGTAATGGTCAACATTATATTATAATTCTTTTTAAATTAATGGTGTGTGAAATACACGTCAGAAATACGTAATGTCTATGGTATGATTGAAGATCTAGACCATGCTGCCGTGTCCAAGAGTAGATTTACAAAAAATATCTCTGGTAGCTCGGATTCAAAAATGACAAATGAAAACGAGAAACTTGAGACGGTGGACCAGTACGTTTATCTTCAACACATTTAGTCTTATGATATAGAATTTAAAAAGAAAGAAATCTCCAGAAGACTCAAGGTGAGGTGAGTGGTATTCAATAAGCTGGAAGATATTCTGAAATGCGTTCACAGTTCTTGAATTTTCGTCTTTGCAAACAATATGCCCCGCCCACCATGACACTGCCTTAATATGAACCAAAAAGCATCGATAAATAGTATTAAGTATGAATCATTATGGAGCATATGTCTGTATGTATATGCAGTAGTCCTGTGAAGCTGTTAAATCCTGGCTAGATCAATTCGTAAGGCGTAAGTTCAAGGCGTAAACATTTCCAGAAAAAAAAATGTTTGTATGTTCGCTTACTTCATTTAAAGCCCTAAAGAGAATCCTTAAGGGCGTATATTGTTAACGCTGGCTTTATGAGATATATAAACAACAACTCTAATTTTAAACTACACAGAAAATTCAGCAAATGCATATTTTTATTACCTAGGAGATACCCTCTCACGGTAACTACTTTTGTGTTATATATATCATTGAAAAATTAGAGGTCAGTTGCTAAGTTTCTTTGACTAACATAGATCTTGTCCCGTATCCAATGAAACATATTACTTGTATCGAGTACTTGTAAGTTATTACAAATTTAAAATTACGCACAACAATAAATAAATTTATTCTCTGACGAAAGTGACAGTTTCATTAATTTTTATGAACTGTCAATTTTTTTTATATCAATGGATGCAAACGAACAGGTGGGTCACCTGATATTAAGTGATCGCCACCGTCCATTGACACTTGCAACACCGGGAGAGTCGTAAGTGCGTTGCCATCCTGTGTTTGGGGGAGGACGGAGTGGGGAAGGTTGACGGTCACTGACCGAACGAAACGCAATAATGTATGTAAGCACTGTTACTTCACGTCGGTTTTGTGTGAGAGGGTGGTAGTACACCGATCGAGCGGGCCCATTCATGCTGAAACCAGTAATAAATTCAGCGAGGCTCTACCATCTACAGAAAACCTACCTACAATACCAAAGTACTAAAAAAATAACTGGATAATATATATATCTAAATAGCTTATGATGCCACATCTATAAGTATTTTGCGATCTTGCAAAACCGGGCCAGGTCACTACTTACGTAAAAGTATTTTAAACTATTGTGTTGTTTTGTGATCATTTTTTTAGACAAAAGTTTATTTTAATTATAAACATTAGGATGAAATTTTATAAAAACCAATTTTAGAATTAGTTTAATAAATAAATACAGGGAAAAAATATCTTAAGTTTTTATGAAATAATACAAAAACTATATCTACGTAAACATCTCAATATTTAATAGTTTTTATAACAAACAAATTTTCTTGGTTCAGTCGAGCGCTACAAGTTTTTACCGATAGAAATAGCAAGCAAATGAGTCGCAGATTATATTTAGCTTATAAACAAAGGAGAATGAATAATAAAGTAAAAATAAAACGATTTCACTTTTTTATGACCACATCTTTACTTCGTTGACCTTAACGTTACTAAAATAGAAGAAATGATTGGTTACCTAACCAGTCGTCATTGTCGTAATAATGTTATGCTAATTTTTTACCGACCCTCCCGATGAAATAACGACAGTGAACGATCAGTACCAGACTGTCTCTCCAAACAGAGCGTGTTAACGCCCACGCCCGCGTAACCTCAGATCACGTCGCCGTGGTCTGCCTTAAGCGCTCTCCTTAGTTGTCCGGTGAAGCTGTTAAGACCTTGATAGGTCAATTACCGTAGTCAGTTCGAAAAAAAAAATGATATGATGATGCTAAATTTAAAATAATGTAATGCATCATGAGTTGTTACCAATTTACTCTCTAATTATGCAGACGCATCAGAAAGACAAAAAAACAAATTTAAAGTTCATATTTATAGACAAAAACAAGTTACTTTTAATTGGCAGCCTGTGGCTACTCGAATGAAGTGTGATCAAATTGTTATAGCTAAAATCAAATCTGAGAATAGTGACCACCGATCAAAATTTATCGAGTGGGATTCAACATCCAAAACTGTTCTCAGGATGGTAATGAGTTTCAATTTCTTAAATCAATGCCTTAAGCTATTAACGTTGTTCGCTCGCTCGGGGTAGTACCACCCTCTCACCGAAAACCGACTGAAGTAACAGTGCTTGCATTGTTGCGTTTCGTTTGGTCAGTGATAGCGCCGGAGGCCCACCTCTCCTTCCCTCTCCTCTCACCCCTCCCTCCCTCCCTTTCACCCAAACGCAGGTTGGTAATGCACTTTCGATTCCCCTGGTGTTGTTAGTGTCTATGGATGGAGGTGGTAACTTAACATCAGGTGACCCACCTGTTCGTTTGCCTGCTATGACATAAAAAAAAACTTGAGAGCTGGTTTATGTTTAGCGTTATGGACGGTGGTGGTAACTTAACATCAGGGGACCCCCCTGTTCGTTTGCCTGCTATGACATAAAAAAAAAACTTGAGAGCTGGTTTAGGTTTACCGTGTTTACAATCTTAGAATACATCATTTAATATCGGGTGACATTGTGGTCAAAACGCTATACTCTATAAGGTATAAAAAGAGTCACTGAAATGCATTTTCCAGGATAGTTCGATTGGGCTCTCGTCCGAGACGCACGCGTTCCGCACCTAGGGGGTAATATCTAGAACTACTGGTCCGATTTGAAAAATTATTTTATTGTTATATATTATATATATTATAGCACTTTTATGGAGGAAGCTATCACGCTAAGATAGGAGCGGAGCACCAATGACGAATGTTTCAAAATCGGGGTTTTAAAGTTATACTTCTTTTGGCCCGTTAGGGAAAATTATGAGAGTAAATTTTTACGATGCGCGTGTACACCGACACGAAAAACCGAGACCCTGAAGTTATTACGATGCGCGTGCACACCTTCACGAAAAACCGACACCCTGAAGTTAGCTATAATCAATATTTTGTTTCTTTGTATTTGTTGTTTGTATTAAAACTTTCAATGTATTAAATACCTTTTTTCTATTGTTAGTGTCGTTTTTTCTACAAACGTAGAATAAGACGAAAGATAAAATTTTTGAAAAGATTTTTATCTTGTTACGCCAAAGAAGTATAACTTCTAACTCGTGTACATAAGTACACACACACTTTTTTTTCTGTTAAGAGCTTCCGCTGCGTGTTAGTGTTAGCCCAGTAACTATTCACACACAAACAAAGTCGCGGGCACAAGCTAGCCGTTAATATTAGGTCTTTACCTATGAAATTGCCGTTTTGTATGAAAAAATTTAAACGATTTTTGTCATGTATTTTTTATTTGTATTAATCGAAGTAATCACCCATGCAATCAATGCATCTTTGCCAACGCTTAATTTGAAATTAGAACTCTTACCCAAACAAAAATTATTTTGATTTGAAATGGCAAGTACTGCAGAACCGCAATTTCATAGGTACCTATTATTAATATGAGGTTCCTGTGCTTTACAACAATCATAGGTAAATGTTAACGGAAGCGAAGCCGTGTTTAAAATACGTATTCGGTACTGCGGAATACAGAAACGTTTGAGTCATAAAATTGTTGGTTATAACGTTTATAATAAATATTGTATTGTGCGTAGAGGTCAAAAATAGCAATGCGGATTCGAGTACAATGATAAATAAATTAAATTTGATTACGTGATCATTTTTTTATTGTCTTCAGACACAAAAACATCACCGGCTTATTTAGGATCGTTGCAAGTCAATCGTCCTTGCTTTTCGTGCAACAAGTAGCGGCGAGTGTTGTCAGGAAGTTACATTATTAATACCTGCATACCTGCTAAACAAATAGGTTAATAGGTATTGGCGAGGGCACTTAATATCTGTTTTAATAAGCATTTTGAAGACCTAATAATCCAAGCATAAATATATGATGTAGTTATTTTTTCATATATATATATATGATACAAAAATAAGAGAATTATAAAAAAGGCTGTGTTGTAAAGAGATAGATGTGAAAATTTGTATTACAGGGAAACATTTTACAACAACAAACCAACTCCACTCGGTGTTCTCAGGCCGTCACCTTTTCAAGTAATGACCGCTTCCAACGTTGTTTAACTGAGGTGATCGAACGAGAACCGGTGTTGTCAACACTATCCGACACAGTGTCAACCCCCACTATTTTTCGTCACACAAAAAGTTTGCAGATTAGAATTTCAAAGATTACAATCATCCTGAAAACAATATATTATTAATACAAAACTTCCACGTATTCTATGAAAACAAAAGAAACCAAATTAATCCAAACCAATAAACGCGAATATGAGTTGATCTGTTACGATTTCACACCTAACTACTCGACCCATTATCATAAAATTTCGGATACATGTTGTCAGGGGTACATAAGGGGACATAGGGTACATTTCATCCAGAGAAAACAGTACTGTCGTCGAGGGATAGATCAAATCTATATTATTGTGAGCTAAAGCGAGTAAATAAATAGATATATTACAAGACCAGTTATAACATGTTTTACACTGTTATTGAAGAAAATAATCTATACATATAATAATATATGATAATAATATAATAAGAAGGTAAATCCAAAGTGTCTGTACTTTTTTGATTTTCGTGAAAAAAATTGTTGCAGGTGTCTAGGAATAAGTAATAGAATATATTTCAATCATTTTTATAAATGTCTGTCTGTCTGTCCGTTTGTACGAACACGCATCACGGCTAAAGTACTAGGTTCACAATAAAACCTCAAAATCAAAAAGCATATCCTCGAGAGTAACTTAGTCTTTGTTTCTTTAAAATCGGTCCACTCTATCAAGAGTTATTGTAATTTGAATGACGGCTCGAGTTAAGTACGACAGAAGTGTAGTAATCTATACAAAATTATAAACCTGGAGGGTTTGTTGTTGCCCCACAGATCACGCAGCCGTGGTCTGGGGGTAAATTTCGCTCCCGCACACCAGACTAGGCCCCCTCTCGGCAGCAGCTCAAGCCTAGGTCCGTTTCCTCGGCGTGGAGCCCTTGAGTACGCTGCTCGCGCGATACAGTGACACAAAATCTTACATCACTGCGACAACATTACACATATCACCTCCACACACGTGCACGCATACACGCTTACACATGCAAGTGGAAGGGTTTTATTTTTTCCCTTATCAAACTGAAATAGTTTAGAATATTATCCGATACGAAATATATATAAGGGTTGTTGAGGTATGTATGCTTGGTACATATATATGTTTCAACAACTCATATATGTATGAATAGTTAGCTTAGCTTAGATTAGCTCAGATAGGTCGCGAATTGCATGTATCAGGCAACAGCCAAAGCCGAGGTGTGCCGCGCACCCTTGAGCTAGTTGTCAAAGTGAAATCGGCTGAGTGCCTTAAGCGCTCGCCTTAGTAGTCCGGTGAAGCTGTTAAGACCTTGCTTGGTCAATAGCGTAGTCAGTTCGAAAAAAAAAAATGAAGGGTTTGTTTGGTTGAACGTGCAAATCTCAGGACCTGCTGCTCCGATTTGAAAATTCTTTCAATGTTAGATAGCTCATTTATCTATGAATGCTATAGGCTATATATCATCACGCTAAGATCAATAGGAGCGGAGGAACAATAAAAAATGTTTCAAAGTCGAGGTGTTTTTTCCTTTTAAGAGCTTCCGCTGCGTATTAGCTTCACCCCAATGTAAACTACTCCACGCGGACGAAGTCGCGGACAGAAGCTAGTGTATTGATATAATAAGCTATTGTTTAAAGAAAGATTATGTTTTAAATATTCGTTCATAATTTTTTTTAAGTCAGATTTCTATTATTTTCAAGTGTTAAACTATCTTCAGCGTCAATGATTTCCATGAAATACGGCATTGAAATTGAAACAAACGTTTTGCTAACAGTTAGATATAAGGCCAATAATTTACTGCTTAGTGTATAGTTGTTGTTTATTTAACATTAAATGGCCTGGAATGTAAACAACTGGCAGATCGGATTTAGCAAGAGAAGCGTGTGTAACGAAAGGGAATGTTAACAGAAGACTGCTTCGATTAAGTCGAAGCGTGTGCGAGAAAAGTGTGCGGACACACGTACGTCATGTTTGTACAGCACTATTAAGAAGAGATAGTATTTTCCAATACATAATTAAAGTTAAATATCAACATTTGATTATTCTTTACCTGGATTTTATGAGCTGGGTTATTGTATAATTGTTTTAACGTGATATTATATCTTAAATAAAGAGATTCCATTAATTTTACATCTCTTGTTTTTCTTATCTCGTGCCAAGAATAAGATAATCAAGATCAACCAAAGGTTAGGTATATAGAAGGCACTGACGGGTTGTAATAGTAGCATTGATTGATATTTGCATTTGCTCTCAATATGCGGGATTTTAAAAGTTGTGAATATTGTTTGAAATACGCGAACAAGAGTTATACAGGCGGAGCATCATGATAGCTTATATCTAGTAGATATGAGAATATGGCGGAGAGACTTACATACCCAACTTGAGTGTAACTACAATTCCCGTCATGGGAAGTCATTGCTGTGATTCATTTTCCCCCTTTGCGTTTTGTTTTGCATTGTTTTGTTTTACGATCGTATATTTATTTATGTAGTAGTTCTAGATATTGTTTGCAACCCGATGTAACGACGACCATCGATGTGCAATTATTCGGTCGGCCACTGATGTTCTGTGATTGTAGCGATCTTTATAGTTTGTGTACATTACCGTTGAAATCTTAAATCTATATATTAATACGTGAAGCCTAAACTTTGAATCCCTTTTTAACGGAATTGGGCGAACGGATAACCGTGAAATTTGGCATAGTTAAAGTTTATATGGAGGAGAAGTGCAGAAAGCTATTTATTTTGTATAAAATGCATTAGAAGTACATTAAATTAATTAAAATATGCATTACTCACACTACTACTTCAATTTTACACAACATATACACACATGTAAATAAAAAGACATTTTGACATCTATCAATAAAGGACTTCAAAAAAGGTTGTGAAGGAGGTTGCTATGCTCGACTGTATGTATTATTTTACTCTTACGTTCCAATTACCCTTTTTCATTCTACATTCAACAATGATATTAACCCTAATAAAATTCAAACTTAAAAAAATCAATGAACTATGGTCGAATGTCGACCACTGGGCGCCCACTAGTAATTATAAATCATTCATATAAACGATAATGCTTTCTATTCTCTCGCATGTTAAATATAGTGGGCGTCCAGTGGTCGGCATGATTGATTCTTTAAATTTTGAACTTTATTTTGTCAACTTACTTCTATAATCAAAGGTTTTTATAATGGTTACTCAGTTATTATAATAATAGTTGTATGTTATAATATCATTGTTGAATGTAGAATGAAAAAGGGTAATTGGAACGTAAGAGTAAAATAATACATACAGTCGAGCATAGCAACCTCCTTCACTGGAGCCGCGCGTGCTCGCCGACACCGACCTGCAGCTCCTAGACTACGCCGGGGAGCCCATCGGCTTGCCCTCCGACTTCTACGTGACGCGCAGGCTGCAGGTACGCACCTACACCCTCCCGCGCATCTACATCGAGCTGGAGCCGCGCGTGCTCGCCGACACCGACCTGCAGCTCCTAGACTACGCCGGGGAGCCCATCGGCTTGCCCTCCGACTTCTACGTGACGCGCAGGCTGCAGGTACGCACCTACACCCTCCCGCGCATCTACATCGAGCTGGAGCCGCGCGTGCTCGCCGACACCGACCTGCAGCTCCTAGACTACGCCGGGGAGCCCATCGGCTTGCCCTCCGACTTCTACGTGACGCGCAGGCTGCAGGTACGCACCTACACCCTCCCGCGCATCTACATCGAGCTGGAGCCGCGCGTGCTCGCCGACACCGACCTGCAGCTCCTAGACTACGCCGGGGAGCCCATCGGCTTGCCCTCCGACTTCTACGTGACGCGCAGGCTGCAGGTACGCACCTACACCCTCCCGCGCATCTACATCGAGCTGGAGCCGCGCGTGCTCGCCGACACCGACCTGCAGCTCCTAGACTACGCCGGGGAGCCCATCGGCTTGCCCTCCGACTTCTACGTGACGCGCAGGCTGCAGGTACGCACCTACACCCTCCCGCGCATCTACATCGAGCTGGAGCCGCGCGTGCTCGCCGACACCGACCTGCAGCTCCTAGACTACGCCGGGGAGCCCATCGGCTTGCCCTCCGACTTCTACGTGACGCGCAGGCTGCAGGTACGCACCTACACCCTCCCGCGCATCTACATCGAGCTGGAGCCGCGCGTGCTCGCCGACACCGACCTGCAGCTCCTAGACTACGCCGGGGAGCCCATCGGCTTGCCCTCCGACTTCTACGTGACGCGCAGGCTGCAGGTACGCACCTACACCCTCCCGCGCATCTACATCGAGCTGGAGCCGCGCGTGCTCGCCGACACCGACCTGCAGCTCCTAGACTACGCCGGGGAGCCCATCGGCTTGCCCTCCGACTTCTACGTGACGCGCAGGCTGCAGGTACGCACCTACACCCTCCCGCGCATCTACATCGAGCTGGAGCCGCGCGTGCTCGCCGACACCGACCTGCAGCTCCTAGACTACGCCGGGGAGCCCATCGGCTTGCCCTCCGACTTCTACGTGACGCGCAGGCTGCAGGTACGCACCTACACCCTCCCGCGCATCTACATCGAGCTGGAGCCGCGCGTGCTCGCCGACACCGACCTGCAGCTCCTAGACTACGCCGGGGAGCCCATCGGCTTGCCCTCCGACTTACCAGACTCGGCAGGGAGAGATCACAGGTCACCACTGCCGTCAATTCAGAGCGTTCGGCTACCCAAGCCGGGCATTCCTTCAAAGTGTGAAGTGCTGTGTCTTCTTCACAATCGTCACAATGGTGACACTTTGGTGTCAGCTCCCTTCTGGCTATCTGGTGCAAATACTTCCCGAAACAGCCGTGGCTGGTCAGCATTTGCACCAGCCGGAAGGTGAGCACCTTATGCATCCTTTCGAGCCACTCGGTCAGTATAGGACGGATCGCGTCAACCGTCCAGGATCCGGCACTAGCCGTCTCGAGGTTTTCCCCTCACGCTATCGTGACCACGTGGCGCTAGAAAACCCTTTGCGCCTCCAATTCCTTAGGTGCGATAGAAACACCCTGGGACACTTTCTGCCCGCCATCGATAAAGGGCCGCATGTGCATGGCTTACTAGGTACCATGGCGGGGAGCACGCCAGCAGGCACGCCGCCTCGTACGATATCGTACGGCTTCCGCGTATCACCCTGTGAAGCTTCCGCAGGACGGCAGAGTTGACAGCCGTCAGGGCTTCGTGCCAAACTGGGGCTCCATACAGCGCCATGGACCTTACCACCCCCAGGTAGAATGACCGGCAGCTGGCACTAGCACCTCTTAAGTTGGGCAGGAGGCTAGCCAGGGCAGAAGCAGTTCGCATAACTTTAGTCGACATAGTGCGGAAGTGTTCGCGAAATGTCCACGGTCCGTCCAAGATCAGACCCAGGTATTTTAGAGTGGGTCGGACATCAATCCTCACTCCACCAACGATCAGGTTAGTACCAGGAGGTGGTGCTCTACGCGGAGCATAAAAACAAATGGCCTCGTTCTTATCCAGTGCAACCTCCAAGCCGAGCATCCTTATCCGTGCCACCACTTGTGCCACACTGGCCCTCGCCAGGTGTGTAGCATCCCTCACTGTTTTTCCTCGAGTTGTTACCAGTGTATCGTCCGCGTGACAGGTTACCGACGTACCAGGCAAGAGGGCTCCTTGCAGCACCCAGTCATACCCGATGTTCTACAGGAGCGGGCCAAGGACTGATTCTGTGGAACACCGCATGACATCTCCCTCTGGTGGATGCTGGAGTCTTGCCCGATGCACATGACCCACCGGCCTTGCAGGTAGGACCCGACTATGTTTTGCAAATACTGAGGTATCCTATGGTACTTTAAACCTTCCCTGATACATTCCCAGGGTAGGGTGTTGAAAGCGTTTGCTATGTCAAGAGACACAGCCAACAGCACCCCACCCTGGGAGACCGCTTCTTCCGAGAGAGCCTTGACACGTAGAATCGCATCGATTGTTGAGCGACCCTCCCGGAAGCCGTATTGCACATCTGAGAGGTCGGGTCCTAACCGAGCAATGTGCTTTAGCAAGCTTTGCGAGACGACACGCTCGAACTGCTTACTGATCTAGTCGAGGAAAACGATGGGTCTATACCCCGACGGGGAATCCACTGGGCGACCATCTTTCTTTAAGAGCACAAGTCGACCCCTCTTCCACTCCGCTGGAAATTGGCCGGACTGCAGGCAGGCGGTTAACAATCTCTTAAGCCGATCCCGTAGCGCCTCCATCGCTAAGACCCATGCGCGTCCTGGGATCCCGTCTGGTCCAGGAGCGGTATTTTTAGCCTTGAGTCGACACATCGCAGCATCCAGCTCCACCTCGGTGACCATTGGTGTTGCACCATTGTCCAGATCCGATATCCGAGGTGTAAACTCCGTTCTCTGCGGAAATAGCGCCGAGATCACATCGTCCAAAAGCTGCGGCTGGAGACTCTGCGTGATCGGGGGAGTCCAGGAGCGCAAGGAGCCCACCACCATGCGGTAGGGACGTCCCCACGGATCACCGTCCAGAGTCTCCAGAAGGTCCTCCCTCGCCCGAGCTTTGGCTGCCCTGATGACCTGCAGTGCTTTCTTGGCATCTCTATAAATGGTGTATAGCTCCGCCTCTCCAGTGGCATCTCGGCCACGGTGCCGCCTACGGTGCCTGGATAATTGGTGCTTTCTGGCTATGCACGTTGTTCTCAGATGTGCGATTTCCGTGCTCCACCAATATACTTGTCGCCTTAACGGCTGGGGCCGGGCCCGAGGCATGGCAGCATCGCATATACGGGGCATGTTAACCCGGAACCAGCTCGCCTCGGCATCAGCATAGCAACCTTTTTTTTTTTTAACGTGGGGAAATCCCTTATGGGTACGCCACCCTCCCGGGGGAGAGGGTGGGTTATGTCCGAGTCGCACGGACTAAAACCCCACGGTGTACCGACAGACCGTTTTGTGGGGGCGGCAAGGGATCGTTCGAGCTAATCAACCTTGTAGAGCCGCCCCCACGGTCCGCCCGGTGAAAACGCCACCTACTGTAACATGCGACGAGTACCTTAATTATGTAAATACTAACGGTGTGCCAGATGAGATTTACCATCAGCAAAATATCTGTAACTTTAACTCATTAAATGACCCCTTCAGTGCTCATTTACACTTTATAAGAAACTAATGAAAATTTAAAGCTAGTTTCAAAGTAAGTTATTCTGAATTTACAAAAACTAATCGCTTGATTTCTATTTCTGTAAGCTTTTTCAATTTTCACACTCTGCGATGTGACGCATATACTTATAAATTAATATCCCGTTTATCTTAACTTACAGATATATTGCATTATCTAGTGTAATTCTTATAAATTCAGTTCTTTGCCCGTGAAAGTCTCGTGAAAATAGGTCCAAGTATTTCGGATATACCCCTACGAACAAAAGCACGGCTAGTCTCAGATAAAATAGCCTAAATGAGTCTTATAAGGTTAGTTATCTACCAATGAGAGTCACGCAGTCCAAGCATTTCGAAATTCCCTTTGTAAACGGACGCGCGTTACGGGCGTTAACCTATTGATGCCATCCGCCTGGTCTTCCCGGAGTGGGTGAATAGAGAGTGGGGCTCCCTGATGTGTCGACTGGTGCAGGTACTCATCGAACACGGTTGTTTCGGTAGGTATCTGCACCAAATCGCTTGCAGAGAGTCGACAACCACATGCCACGAATGCGGCGCTGACCAGGACACCGCGCTGAACACTCTGCTTGAGTGTGTTGTGTGGGGGACAGCACCGCATTCTGGCTGCGGCGGTCATTTTGCAAAAAAAGTCAGTGGAGAGGGCACGCGAGATAGACCCTCTCTGCCGACAGAGGACCGGTGGGAGGAGGCGGTGATTTGTCCAACTCCTCCCGCCACCGTAGCCAAACCTGAGGGGATGGGCCGGGGTGCCCATCTCCTCATTTCACAGATCCGGCAGACGAGGGGAGGCAGCTGGTGTGTACCCAGTTTGCCTCTTTATTAGGTAGGAGCCCGGGGATCAACTTCCGCCGGGTGGACCGTTGGGGCGGCTATCCCAGGTTAAGTAGCAAGTACGAACCCTTGCCGCCCCAACAAATATGGTCTGTCGGTATACCGTGGGGTTTTAGTCCGTGCGAGTCGGACATAACCCACTCTCTTCCTCGAGAGGGTGGCGTATCCATAAGGTATTAAGGTATCCCCACGTTAATTAAAACAAAGATATCTATTAGTGAAAGTCACAAGACTCTTCTTTTCATACATTATCCTTACTTTGTCGCATAATTATATTGGATTATGTTAAAAATCTTATTTTCATGCATAGCTGGTAGATTTCATCAATATATATAATTCACGTATGGATGAAAACAATAATGTTGCATAATAATGTAGCTTTAAAACTATTTCTTTAATCACCGTTCTTCCACCATGGAAGTCATCAAGACCATATTGCGACACCGTTTTTGCATGGTGGTAGGATTTTTTCTAAGTCCGCTCGGATAACTACCACACTCAAGCTGGAGATCTGTCACCAAACACCTGTTTTTGTGTTCCGGTAGCTGCCCTTGAGAGCCAATCTTCACTAGGTTTTGCGAGTGTACCATCTTAGACTATATCATCATCTAAAATCAGATTAGATTATAGTCGAACGCTAAAACCTATAAGATTTTTTTTATATCAAAGGAGGCAAGCGAACAGGTGGGTCATCTAATGTTTAATGATCACCATCGTCCATAGACACTAGTAACACCAGGGGAGTCGCAAGTGCGTTGCCAACGTGTGTATGGAGGAGGGGAAGAAGGAGAAGGGAAGGGAGGTGGGCCTCCGGCGCTCTCACTGACCGAACGAAACGCAACAATGCAAGCACTGTTACTTCACGTCGGTTTTCTGTGAGAGGGTGGTACTACCCCGGGCGAGCCGACCCATCCATGCTAATACCAGTAATAGCTTCAGCATGGCTCTACTAAAAGATATTAAACATTCAGCATTAATACAATTTCAGATGGTAGCTGTAAGAAAAGTAGTCAAAGAACGAATGATGTTGGGGGGAAAATTGTTGGCGGATACAGCGTTACAATCGATAAAGCTCCTTACCAAGCGTACTTGCTTTTAGAAAAGGGTAAGGAGTATTACCAATGTGGGGGATCCATCATCAGCAAAAGACATATTTTAACCGCTGCTCATTGTCTTGTTGATAAGTAAGATTCTGTATTTTCTTTATATTTTATTTATTATTTCATTGTTATCCGGCGCTTTTACTGACCGAACGAAACGCAACAATGCAAGCACTGTTACTTCACGTCGGTTTTCTGTGAGAGGGTGTTACTACCCCGGTCGACCCGACCCATTCATGCTGAAACCAGTAATAGCTTCAGCGTGGCTCTACCACCTAGCTTGTTAGCGTTTGAAATTAACATTGTCAGGGGTCCAGAAAAGTATATAGGGTACCACCTTTCATACAGAAAAAAAGGGCCGGTCTCGAAAGAGTGGTAATATTTTTCTTTGTGACAAGCACTTATATAATTTTTCTCTGACAAAGTCTATGCAAAATCTCATAATGATCAATTAAGGTGTGGAATACGTTAGAGTTAGGATGTTATTTAAGATAAAGAATTGATTCTATTAAATATCACAATCTCTCATCGCTGTCAATATCTATGTAAAATCATCCACTTAGGTATATTGTTGAAATTATCAACGGTGATTAAGTATTACTTCTATTATTTCGTATATTCAAATTATTAAACTTCATTTATCAATAGAATACAGGTTAGTAATTCTGATAGAAATTCTTCCGATAGATCATTATACGAGTCTATTAAAGATTAACATTCTTGGTTATTCCCAGTACCAAATCCAAACGGTGAATAAAAAAAACGAACTGTCATTGTTAGTTATAATTATGATTACCAATTATTTCTTACTTTGTCAGGAATTTTCATAATATAAGCGTATTCATTTCTACACTGTTTAGTCCGGTGAAGCTTTGAAGATCCATATGGCTAACAAAGTTAATCAATTTGAAAAAAAAATTACCCAGTGTGTTGGTTCCCGATCTTGCTATGTTTCTCTATCATTAATTTCAATGGAGCAAGATAGAATATATATAATGTATAAATATACATTTTCAGTATATCACAAGTACACGCAAGAGTTGGTAGTACGAATAACGATAAAGGCGGTAAAGTGTATTCGACCAAATCGATGACTATACACCCCAATTATAATTCTCGAACTTACGATTATGATGTGGCTATTTTGACATTCTCACAAGATATAGCAATCGACGGTGTCAACACTAAAATCGTAACACTACCGAGTGAAAACAATGGGGCTGTACCTGCGAAGACAACATTATTTGTCACCGGTTGGGGAGCTACATCGGTGAGAATATCATTTTTCAATACTAATAGTCATAGATATTTGTATTTACGAAGAACTACTGTAATACATTCTTCATTCTTTCATCCATGTCCACAAAAACGTAGTAAAGCTAATTTTAGTCAAAGACCGGCATGATTTTAATACCAGAAATAACCACAAATCGGTCACCTCATATTTCAGGCTTAATTATATGTCAAGCGGGTTTTGACATCAAAAACCTATTATTATAGGGTAGATCAATAAATGAACGATAATGATGTCTGGAAATAACACCCCTCTATGTGCATCAGCTTATAACGACTGCAAATATTATTAGCGTTGTTCTAAAATATAACAAGTGAAAAGATAAGCTAGATCAAGTTTCATGACATATTTTCTCGAACACAGGATTGTTTTCTGAACCGGTGGTAGTTTTGTCGAGCAAAAGCGTATTCTTAGGGTCTAAATTGGATCAAATATTTTTTAATAATTGATTCCCTGGTAATAAATTATATCTTACATTCATATGTTATTCTAATGTCAATTTGAAATTCATTTAAGCGAAATAAATTTAGTGCAAATTATTATTACATATAAAGACATTAATAACCGTGACAGCTATGAAATGATCCGAGAATATACCTGTTTTTAACGAGAAGGGCTGAAAAACTTATCAGAATTATAAAGAATTTATGAAAGTCGTTGTTGATATCTTTAGACCAGACGTTTTCTACTTTGTGTAGTCATTCCCACAAAAGATATTTGTGTGACCTTCCAAAAGGACTTTATCGTGATATAGATTGAAGCTAATTTTACCCAACATTGCCTTTTCTCAAGACAGAGAAGAATTGGCTGATTAGATAAGTACTATATGTGAAGTAACTTTAGTAACAGTATCGTCGATTATTATTTTCAGGAAGGCGGCGATTCCTCAAAAACATTGTTGGCAGTTAATGTTCCTACTCTATCCGTAGCAGAATGCAAAAAAAGTGTGTCAAACTTTTCTGACAGAATGCTTTGTGCAGGCGTCTCTCAAGGAGGAAAAGATGCTTGCCAGGTTTAATATTTTTATAAATACATCGTTTGCCTAGTTTTATGTCGGTAATATCATAATGAATAGATATTTATTTTATTACTTGGTGGTAAGCATAGTGAAACGCAGAAACAATACTATCAACGAGAGATAGGCAAACTATTGGTAGTGGTCACTCTCATGTATAGATGTGTTCCGTTAGTTGCATTTAGGAGGCAGGTTTTTTAGGTTTAGCGTGCGTATCATATTGAATCACACCATCATTTAAGATCAGGTGATATTGTGGTCAAAGGCCAAAAAACCTATAATGTATTTAAAAATATACCTGATATATTATTAGGGTTACTATTCCATCGTACACAAATGCCATGTTCGGAATCTTAATATAGTATACATAAAGAAATTAAAACTTACAGTCACTTTCTAGTTTCTGCTTAAATTAAAGTATATATTAAATAAATCTTAGTGCAAGATAAGTCCCAAGTTTTGATTGTAATTTGACACTGCCCTTGCGATAACACATCTGTGCAAAATTTTGAACATCTCCCAAATTTGATACGAAGAGATTACTAAAGGCATATAAAAAAAATCGTATATGTTTCTGCGATCTGTTTGGCTTGATGGAGAAGGAATTTGTTATCAAACCATTTGATAGTTTTTGTGACCTTACAATATCATGCTTATGATAACTCGTATCAAATTGCGTCCATACACCTTATCTCTCAATGTATTGCCAATTCTGAATATGCAAAAACAACTAAATTGAAAAAAAAAAATTACACTGTGGCAAGTTTTATATCTGATATTTCATGTACCATATCCTACCTACCGACAAATTAACACATACACACCGATGTATGTTACTGAATTACTCTTAAACGGCTGGACTGATTTTGATGAAATTTTGTGTGACTGTTCGAGTGTATCCGAGAATGGTTTAGATTCATAATTGAACCCAGTAGGTGGCGCTGCGGTTGATTTTTATTTTTTTAAATTATCAAGGTAGGATAACGTCCGCTGGGACCGCTAGTTATATATAATATTTTTAATTAGACATATATATCCTAAGAAATATATTGAACATGTGAGTGATTGAGATTATTCGGTGTAAATTTGAAAATTCCATATGAAACAGAGAATAAACATTTTTACAGGGAGACTCTGGTGGTCCGGCTGTTAGCAATAATGTACAATTGGGAGTTGTCTCATTTGGAAGTGGCTGTGCCCGTCCTGGAAACCCTGGTGTATATGCAAATGTCACAGCACTCCGTGGTTGGATACGAAAGACTGCAGGAGTTTAAAAATATACAAACAACATGATTTTTAAGGCTCAGTAAAAAGATAGACATTTGATATGAATTAATACAAAACTGAAATTCTTTTTTGTCCATAACTTTTATCATAAACTGATATCTTACTAGCATTTGCATCAATAAAGTATTATTTTGAGCTTGTACTATATGCAGTTGTGAGATTTTGATGTATTTCTTTTAGATTTTTATACAGAATATACTTCTTGGACTCTTTAACATTCTAATTTAACATTAAAATTATTAAATGAAATATAAATTATGCCATAAATAACTATATACAATGAAAAGTTTATCTATGTCTATCGTAATACTGAGTTTTTCAACTGTTCCAAATAACACTGTTCCACATATTGTCACCAGATTTAAGCAAATTATTATAATAAAGGCGCTGTTTACTTATTGAATTTGTTCCGTTGTCTTTGTTCAGCATGTTTTCTTTATGCCAGAGTCTCGTTGAATATTTTATAAAATGATGTCGGTTTTAAGCCGACTTGAAATAAATTTACCATATTCGATGTAAAATAAACTGATTGCTTTTCACGTTTCAAGTGACTTATAAAATATAAATTGTTGACTGTAGCTTTGCTTACGGGCTGAAAATAAATCTATGATTTAATTAGGCACCTAAAGTTACGAGTTTAAAATTGTTAAATACTTAAACGTTAAACTTTTTTAATTATTTCTATTTTCTCTCGAGTTTAATGAATAGAATTCTGTTTATCATTCCATCTAAATGCTTATCGATGCGATTAGGTACTTGACTTGATTTGACTAGTTAAACTTTAAGTTATTTTGATCCAAGTTAATGTTTTTTTTTAATTTAATTTTTTATACAACATACTCATGAGAGTAGTCTAGGGATGATATGAATAAATAGTGGGTAGCAAAAATTGGTATGAATGGTGGTAGAGCCACGCTGAAACTATTACTGGTTTCAGCACGAATGGGTCGGCTCGCCCGGGGTAGTACCACCCTCTCACAGAAAACCGACGTGAAGTAACAGTGCTTGCATTGTTGCGTTTCGTTCGGTCAGTGAGAGCGCCGGAGACCCACCTCCCCTCCCCTCTCCTCTCTCCTCTCCCTTTCCCTCCCCTAACCCTTCCCTCCAAAAGATGGCAACGCACTTGCGACACCTCTGGTGTTGTTAGTGTCCATGGACGGTGGTGATCACTTAACAGCAGGTGATCCACCTGTTCGTTTGCCACCTATGACATAAAAAAAAAAAAAAATTGCGTTGGAAGAATTATGTACTAGGGGTATCTCTTGAAATACAAGCGAGTAAACTCTGATTCGGAATACGTGTACTAATGATAAAACTTACATTAACTTTTTATCTTTAAATAACTATCTTTCGCGTGCCGTTTCACTCGCTTTTATTTATATTTGAGCTATCACACGGGAATAGTACTTTTCTCACTGTTTGTGTGACAATGTGTGAAAACCAAACAAAGTCACATTTACAATATTAGTTAGGTAGAGTTAAAATATGTTTGGGGCTGACGTGTGCAAAAAGCATTTAAAACATCAATATAAAAAGTGTGTGTCTACTTATGTACTCGCGTTAGAAGTTACACGTCTTTGGCGTAACAAGATAAAAAAAATCAAAAATTACATGTTTCGCCTTATTCTACGTTTGTAGAAAAAACGACACTAACAATAGAAAAAAGATATTTAATACATTTAAAGTTTTTATACAAAGAAACAAAATGTTGACTATAGCTACCTTCCGGGTGTCGGTTTTTCGTGACGGTGTGCGCGTGCGCATTTTTCCCTAACGCGTCAAAGGAAGTATACTTTCAAAAAGAAACAATTTTGCAATTTGATCAGTAGTTATGAAGAAAATCCAGTAAATTTAAATCAACAATAGCGTTTCAGTATATCGTTATATATTCATTTAATTATTGAGTTTTGTTCCTTTTGTATGAGTGGTTAACTGTGGTCACTAGTTTGTATGACGATAGTGGCTGCTAATGCGAGCCCGTTTCATTACAATTTTGTTTTAAAATTACACCAGATTGCAAAGTTTCATTTACATAATTTTCTTCTAATATAAAGTGTCTTGCAATGTCGAGATAAAAACTTTAATAACAAAATAACCGCTTCGAAGTACATATAGGTAATTAAGCCCGTAGCGTATGTACGTCTGTACGTGTACTAATATTTATTCACAATAGAGGTTAATTAAGTTTGCTTTTGAAATCACAAAACTTTGTATCTTCTTCGGTGTTATTAAATAGAGCTTATTTACAAATTGAAATGTCTAATGGAAAAATAATGATTGATTTATATTTTCTATTAAATATTATGATGCTATATTAATGGATATTGCAATTAAGATGTTCACGATCGCATTCTATTATATAGCGTATAGTAATACTAATATATAAATTTTAATCACTGCATTGCTACACGGTTATAGTGAGCATACTATATGAACTAATACTTTATAATGAACTAGCTGACCCGTGCCCACTTCGTTGGGCGGTAATAGGCATTATCAAGCTACAACTTTTTTCTAGAACTCACTCAATATATCTCATCGTTAAGGCAGCGTTCGTAAGAGACGTTTTACCATTTATTCTCCGACTCACCAGATATTATACCTCAGAAACTTTACCTCTTTATGATATTAGTATAGATAATATAATTAGTTAATAACTTCTACCCGTGACTTTGTACACGTGGAATGGTTATTTTGCGCTAAAACGCAGCGGAAGCTTTGAATAGGAAAATATACCCCGATTTTGCAACATTCTTCATTGTTGCTCCGCTCCTATGAGTCTTAGCATGATGATATAGCCTATAATCTTCCCTGATAAATGAGCTATATAACACTGAAAGAATTTTCCAAATCGGAGCAGTAGTTCCTGAGATTACCCCTTATAACTTCACAAACTCACAAACTTTACCTCTTTATAATATTAGTATAGATTAACTGTGCCTGTGACTTGTCGGGTGTTTTTTATTATTTGTTGTAATAAACAATTAATAGAGCCAAGTGGATAACAGAAACCAATCTCAACCAATCGACCTGTCGATCCCGATCGACCTTTTGTTCTAGATTATAGTGGAAACCGTATCAAAAATTATGTTCAGTATAGTTGAGAAGAACTAAGGGAACGTACAGACAGACACGAAAAATGACTTTGCATTATTCATAAATTTAAATGCTTATTTTTTTTAATGCAAAATTGACTTCCGATTAACAAATATGTAAATTTCGATTTCGAACGAAGTGAAACCGTAATAGAGCCAAGTGGATAACAGAAACCAATCTCAACCAATCGACCTGTCGATCCCGATCGACCTTTTGTTCTAGATTATAGTGGAAACCGTATCAAAAATTATGTTCAGTATAGTTGAGAAGAACTAAGGGAACGTACAGACAGACACGAAAAACGACTTTGCATTATTCATAAATTTAAATGCTTATTTTTTTAAATGCAAAATTGACTTCCGATTAACAAATAGGAATGTAAATATCGATCTCGAACGAAGTGAAACCGACAAAAAGCTGAACTTTTGTTTTTCCAAATGACAAAACTCACAATGAATACTAACGCAGAATCCCTTAGCATTTAAATGAATGAGACCTGCGAAGTTGCCTTGTAGCTGAAACTTTTTTAATTTCAACGAAAGCAGCCAGGTGCTCGATTCGACAGACTATCTCAACCCCTCTGGGTTTTACACGATAAGGTGTATCTTCTCGTTTCTAAAGGAAATGTAATCATTACCTTTTTAATTGAGTTTCTTTCAAGTAGTAACGAAACCGATGAAGCTATTATATAGTCATAATACAATTTCTTTTAGTTTTACACTAGTGCTAGTGCAGTTAGTGAACGCAAACATTCTTCACAACTTAATAGACCATATTATTATTTAGTTATTTACAAATATTATAGACTAGTTTTTGGCGCGACTTGGAACAGTACCTTTTTCTGGATGAAAGGTATATATCATCGAAAACAAAACTTGTAAAAAAACCAAGCCTCGCAACTCATTTTTTTTTCGTAAAAATTGAGGATATACATGTAATACTAAGTCGGTTACTTTTTTTCTGTCAAAAGGAGGCAAAGGAACAGGTGGGTCACCCGATGTTAAGTGATCACCACCGTCATAATAAAAAAAATCTAAAATTCATCCGCAGCGCCACATACCGGGTCCAATTCTAAACAATTCTTGGATCCACTCGAACACGCACACAAAATTTCATCAAAATCGGTCCAACCGTTTAGGAGGAGTTCAGTGACATACACACGTAGAAAAGAAATTTATATATAAAGATACAGTGTAAATTGTATTTTAACTGCCAATACCACACGCGTTTCTTATTATTATTTACTGTATTTACTACAGCGCCATCTATTGTCATATATAATACAAAGTCGAAAATTTTTTTTTCATAGTATTTATATATAGTATTTATTATTTTATATAATATTTCATAGTATTTTAGTAATAAATAACAACTGCACAGTATATCAAACAACCTAAGTTATTATTTAGTTATTTACAAATATTATAGACTAGTTTTTGGCGCGACTTGGAACAGTACCTTTTTCTGGATGAAAGGTATATATCATCGAACCCCTCTGGGTTTTACACGATAAGGTGTATCTTCTCGTTTCTAAAGGAAATGTAATCATTACCTTTTTAATTGAGTTTCTTTCAAGTAGTAACGAAACCGATGAAGCTATTATATAGTCATAGTTTTTAGTTTTACACTAGTGCTAGTGCAGTTTGTGAACGCAAACTTTCTTCACAACTTAATAGCCATATTATTATTTATATTGAGTTATTTACAAATATTATAGACTAGTTTTTGGCTCGACTTGGAACAGTACCATTTTCTGGATGAAAGGTAATATACCATCGAAAACAACACTTGTAAAAAACCAAGCCTCGCAACTCATTTTTTTTTCGTAAAAATTGAGGATATACATGTAATACCAAGTCGGTTACTTTTTTTTATGTCAAAAGGAGGCAAACGAACAGGTGGGTCACCCGATGTTAAGTGATCACCACCGTCATAATAAAAAAAATCTAAAATTCATCCGCAGCGCCACATACCGGGTCCAATTCTAAACAATTCTTGGATCCACTCGAACACGCACACAAAATTTCATCAAAATCGGTCCAACCGTTTAGGAGGAGTTCAGTGACATACACACGTAGAAAAGAAATTTATATATAAAGATACAGTGTAAATTGTATTTTAACTGCCAATACCACACGCGTTTCTTATTATTATTTACTGTACTAAACAATTCTCGGATCCACTCGAACACGCACACAAAATTTCATCAAAATCGGTCCAACCGATTAGGAGGAGTTCAGTGACATACACACGTACAAAATTTATGTATAAAGATATAGTGTAAATTGTATTTTAACTGCCGCACGCTTTTCTTATTATTATTTACTGTCTTTACTACAGCGCCATCTATTGTCATATATAACAAAGTCGAAAACTTTTTTTCATAGTATTTTATATAAGATACAAGTAATAAATAACAACTGCACAGTATATCTAACAACCTAACTAAATAAATAAAAGCAAATAGGATTAATTTTAGAAATCTCATTATATAATACACATATTTACTTTAATCCATTATTATATTGTATAATACATTGCAAATATTGCCTTAAATATGACGATACATATCTTTTTACTATATATATAAATACAATATCTTTCTGTACGTCCAAGTATTAAAATCTTGAAATTCAAGTTTGGCTCCGACTTAATCTATTCATAAAATCAGCGAAACGAACTCCCAAGGTATTCCCATGTAAGCCTGAAGAAAGTTTAAATTCAATTTGAACAATAGCCCAGACTTTGAACATTTATTTCAAATTAATATTTTTCCTAATGGGATGGTGAAACTTATCCCAGAAATAATAAGTGAAAATACAGCAGCCAAATTACAATACCGCCCGTTTACCTTTGTCAAAGTAGAATATTCAACGTATAAAAAATATCTCGAATAATTTTGACATAGTTTTAATACAGAGCATTTGGTAGTAGAGTAAATGATTGTTTACGTCTACAAAAGAAAAAAAAAGTTATAGTCATTAACTGATTTAGAAATAAATCTAAACTCAAAGGTTGTA
Source organism: Antheraea pernyi (assembly GCA_015888305.1). Classification (NCBI taxonomy): domain Eukaryota; kingdom Metazoa; phylum Arthropoda; class Insecta; order Lepidoptera; family Saturniidae; genus Antheraea; species Antheraea pernyi. Next base: position 142,275 of record MU159170.1, on the reverse strand, counting down.
TTTTTTGTTGTTATAATTTAATGTTATCATCCACCTCCGATGCCACTACGTCACATTTAAGAAGCGAGACTACAACATACACCGTAACATACAATATACAACATACAGACAACATCGTAACATTGACGTTAGCGCCACCATTAAATTCAATTTGAACAATAGCCCAGACTTTGAACATTTATTTCAAATTAATATTTTTCCTAATGGGATGGTGAAACTTTTCCCAGAAATAATAAGTGAAAATACAGCAGCCAAATTACAATACCGCCCGTTTACCTTTGTCAAAGTAGAATATTCAACGTATAAAAAATATGTCGAATAATTTTGACATAGTCTTAATACAGAGCATTTGGTAGAGTAAATGATTGTTTACGTCTAAAAAAGAAAAAAAAAGTTATAGTCAATAATTATATGTAAGTGTTATACCGATATTTTATTTCACACTGATTTGGAAATAAAACTAAACTCAAAGGTTGTATTTTTTATAATTTAATGTTATCATCCACCTCCGGTGCCACTACGTCACATTCAAGAAGCGAGACTACAACATACACCGAACATACAATATACAACATACAGACAACATCGGAACATTGACATTAGCGCCACCATATTAAAGATACTTAAATAATAATTATTATAATTATATAGACTTCAATAAGACATAAATAATAATTGATATTATTATATAGAATTTATTTATTACATGCATAACATTAGTTTGATGGTTATTATTATTTTTGTGTCACTTAAATTATTTTGCAGAATTATTATTAAATAGTAATTGCTTTGATGGACATAGATCGGCCTATAAAAACCAAGATGTCGGTGATATCTACTCAGTAGTCCGGTGAAGCTGTAGAGGCCCCTAAAAGGCCAATAGCGTAGTCAGTTCGAGAAAAAAAAGGTATCTACTCATTTTTATGTACAACAAAGTATTGTAAGGCGAAGCTCTGCCCAAATAAAATACATAGTGACAGTACCTACGAAGTGTTTATTGGCATCCCTGACCGCATCGACTATACGTTGATTATTTTGTAACATTAATATTATAATCATTATTTATAACAACATATGTTTTGATATCATAGCAGTATAATGTAGCAACGCATGTGGTAATTAATAGATACACATATTCCGTTTTAATTGTTATAAATATGCGAAAGACATCATTTACATTTCTCGGACATAAAACTTTGTTTTGCTAAGACAATTGGCGTTATTATAGGAGATTGGCGATTAAGTATTGGCGCGGAGGGTTTTAGAAAAATACACAAATTACACACGGTCTCTGTTGTACAGGTGACAGTCCAATTGTTAGCGTGTTCGAACATGACGAAGGAAAACAACGTAATGTAACCATAGCACGGTATTAATGGTTTTTGTAGGTAGGAGGTATAGTCACGCTGAAGCTATTACTGGCTTCAGCATGAATGGGTCGGCTCTCCCGGGGTAGTACCACCCTCTCTCAGAAAACCTACGTAAAGTAACAGTGCTTGTATTGTTGCGTTTCGTTCGGTCAGTGAGAACGCCGGAGGCCAACTCCCCTCTCCCCCTTCTTCTCCCAAACACAGGCTGGCAACGCATTTGCGACTCCTCTGGTGTTGCAAGCGTCTATGGACGGTGGTGATCACTTAACATCAGGTAACCCACCTGTTCGCTTGCCTCCTATAATAAAAAATAAAAAAAAACCGCCCAACTAGTTACAATACTTAAGTTGAGAATCTGACGCCAAGCATTTGTGGTTAAATTTTAAAACCTATTAAAGTATTAAAAAAAAATTGGGGATTATACAAGCAAATGATTTGCGTAAGATTCCAATCCACAACATTCAAAGCGACATTTTGATTTAAAAACTGAAGTATATATTATAAGTTAGTTTTAAAGTAATCGCCATTGTTTTACTTTTTTTTTTTTTTTAAATAAAATTAAATAAAGAATTAGTCTGTACTCCGCGTTATGATCATTGCTAATGTCTCAGCACGTTGGATAAATGAAAGGAAAGATAAATGAAAACGTAATTAAGCACGAGATAAACTTTTAACAGAGCGTTAAAAAGTTTCTTAGCTCTGGCAACATTATTTATTTTTCGCCCAGTGTAATCTTCTTATTTGTTTGTCTATTTTGGATTAATTTTTTGTTGCATACTTTACGTCTTTTCTAATGTTCCAAAAAATGTTTTGGCGGAATTTGTTTGTGTTTTGGTTTTTATTGTAAGTTGTACCAGTAAATAGTAATTACACTTCACCGTTCACTAAGAGTGAGTAGAGATATTTAGGGGAAGTAATTTCAATTTCTATTAGAATAAAATCAGATTTTACTACACTGAAAATAGATAATTTTCATACATCAAATTCAATCAAAAAAAAAATCAAAAGTGTTTCATATCGTTTTGGTAAAAATAGAATTATGGAGTCTGTTTAGAAGAATGAATAATATATAGTATTCGCAGTGCCCGCGACTACGTCCGCGTGAAATTTCAATTATGAACAGAGCGATTAATCAAATTATAGGATTGTAATGTGTATTAAAACTCGTCATCGGTGATTTAATTGTCCTCAAAGCTTGTAAAAGATTTTGTTCTCCGAGGCGCAGCATGGCACTACATCATCTAGTTGTACATCGTATATATTTGAAAAAGATTATAACTACGTTAATTTTTGACGGATTCACAGTGAGAGGTATTAGTTCCAGACATCAAAATTGTTCACATATTGAACCACCTTATATATACGAATGTGTTATATATGTAAAACATCTCATACATGTTATACCGATGTATAAACTATTACCATACCAAATTTCGTCAAAAGTCATCCAGTAGTTTTTGCGTGAATCCCGTACAATATATTTGAAAAAGATTATAACTACGTTAATTTTTGACGGATTCACAGTGAGAGGTATTAGTTCCAGGCATCAAAATTCATCCAGCATTTTTGCATGAATCCCGTACAAACAGCAGACAGACAAAAAATTTAAAAACTATGAAAATGTGTTCTGTTATTGATTGTCCTAGTGGGAGAATCCAGCAGTCGGAGCATTCGTTATAGTGGTCGAAATTAACACATTTTATTTCAGAATCTTCGTAAGATTTTGTAACCAAATATGTATTACTATTTATGTAAAGCTCACCAGAGTATTTTTTTCTTTAAAATATTTAATGCACAGATTTTATCCCGTTAGCCATTTATAAAATGTATAGATTTGATTAATCAACGCAGGAGAAATAACTCACTGACTTTTGTAAGAGAAATCTGCTGTAATATAATAATAAATAATTCACTTTAATGCTTATGTTCAATGCAATCCAACACAATCCATCCAAGTATCGAGATAGAATGTGGATTTCTATAGGTGGGAAAGCCACGCTTTAGCTATTAGTAGTTTCAACATGAATGAGTCGGCTCGTCCGGGGTAGTACCCCCCGACCCACAGAACACCGACGTGAAGTAACAGTGCGTCGTTCGTCGAAGTAACATCGTTGCGTTTCGTTCGGTCAGTGGGAGAGCCGGAGGCCAACCTCCCTTCTCCCTTTCCCTTTCCCTTCCCTCGTTCCCTATCCCTACCCCTTCCCCAATACACAGGCTGGCAACGCACTTGCGACTCCCCTGGTGTTGCAAGTGTTTATGGACGGTGGTGATCACTTAACATCAGGTGACCCACATGTTCGTTTGCCTGCTTCTGATATAAAAAAATATGAATTACCGATGAAACCCTAATTTAAACAAATGAGCTATGATTTATTTTTAGTAAAAAATAATACATATAGATAATAATAAATACAAACAGAAGTAATTAAATTATTGAGTGATATCTACTTAACCTTAAACGAATTGTTTTAATGAAAGTTCGTTTTGTTGTCATACAAACTCACATTTATAAATACATCTGCAAAAGAGAGTTAATCCGGTAGAAACTAGAAAATGGTGGGGCTTAATTACGAAACAAAATTACAGTGTTAACGGAATACGGAAGAGTGAAATAAAGCTACTCGAACATAGCATTAAACCTTTTTATTTTCAATAATACCAGCGGCCTTGTATATAGTCTTTTTATCCTTGAAAAAATGTGTATAAAAATTAGCAAAATCGAAATTATCAAAAAGCGTATTAAAAATAAATGTTTATTATATCGGAAATCTTTTAAACAAAAATATTTATTATATCATGTATGTATGTATTCTTTTTATCGACTTATTTGCAACTTTGTTCTTCCATATAGGTATTGGTTTGATTTAATTTATTTCTATGTTATTTTTCTTGCCCTAGGAAAGCCCTGGAAGTAATAAAGTATGAGTACATCCATCACCTTGGCAGCAATACAGCAGTACAAATTGTATTACAAGATGCCATCACTCCCGACGTCCGACCGCAAGATAGAGACACTCTGGAAGAAGGGTGAACTCCTGCAGAGTCAAGAGGATGAAATACATAGATAATACCCTCTCCCCGGCCAAAAGGTTTGTGAAGAATACCGTGGGGTTTTTAGTCAGTAAGAACCTGACATATCGCATCTCCGCTGCCCGGCGTTAGGGATCTTATGTAAGATTTTTTCCTCGGTAAAAACAACATATTCCGGCAACTAGGCTTACAACTTTTTATAATAATAAACATATCGTCGACAAATTATATAAAATATAGCTGTAACAAATAACGAAAGAACGTTTTAACGTTCATATCGTGTTCGCGACAACTTAAAGTGGTTGTATTAATTATTTGGTTATGTTAATTGTGTGTAGTATTTATAATACTACTGTATACATTTATAATATATATATATATACACATATAGTATACATATAAAATATTTTATAATACTGTGTATTTACAAAACACTACAGTGTTTTGTCTTAAATAGTTCATACATTTTATAATATAGTTCGATAGTAAAATATCATAATTGTACTAACAAGTGAGATTTATATAGAAATAGTATTAGAATAAGTACTAACCCTTGTAATTTTATATATAGAATAATTTAATAGCTTAAAATAATGTTTTTAGCTGTAAGTATAACTGTAAATATTTTATTAATTAAAGAGCAAGCTAAGGGAACTCGTCGCGCCCCCGCCCCACCCTGTATAGTAGGTTTAGCTGAACCCTGACGTTGTGCGCGTGGCTATTAAGTGCTCTGATTGGTGGAGCACCGCCACCATCGGGCGAGCGACCCCGGTGCCGTATAGGTAAGGTCCGGAACGTAGACAATTCAGGCCATCGTTAGTACTAGTAGATAGTGAATAGTAATCTAATAGCCTGTTTTGAACAAGTCTGCATAAGAGCACATCATTCGCTGCTCTACTAGTAACAAATCTTTTATTGCGAGAAAACCTCATCGTTCGTCAACTTCAAGTTCGGAATCACAAAATCATCGTTATAGTTGTGAGTCATTCGGGGGTGGCTCACATATCGTTATAAGCAAACGTATATTGGGTCCGTCAGGAAAACCAATTAACCACCAACTCTGTAAGCACTCTCCGAGCAGAGCTTTGCCCTACAATAACTTCGACATAGAAATGAGTGTCCGATTAATTTTTTTTTGTGTCATTCGGAGGTGGCTCACATATCGTAATAAGCAAACGTATAGTCGGTCCGTCAGGAAAACCAATTAACAACCAACTCTGTAAGCACTGTGACTATTTCTCCGAGCAGAGCTTCGTCGTACAATAACTTCGACATAGAAATGAGTGTCCGATTAAACGTGTATGTCTTCTCGCTCCCTTACTATGAAGGGGGCGGGGAAACCGCGTCAGGGAAACCCCTCTGGCGATGGCGTCTTCTATAGCCGCTTCAACGGCCGGGTCTATTTTTCCGAAGCTGTTTCCTTATTGGATTTGCCTCTTTGGTTATTCATTGATTCTCAGAGATATTTATTAGCTCTCTGAGCTGGGGCCTGAACAGTGTTTTCCTACTTCTTTTTATGCGAGTTGGGTTTTCTGTGACGGGTCCTCTTTCCGGCGGTCTGGCATGCAGCGGGGCGATCCCCCTAAGATGGGGGTGCTCCGATGCGTCCGCCTTGCCGAACATCTTTGTGGCTAGGCGTCTAATAAAATCTTCCACACTCTCAACTTGTAGGTCACGGGCTATTGTTGTGTTTCTAACATAACGTGGGGCCGATACGATTAACTTCAGTATGGCGTTCTGAAATGTTTAAAGCTTCTTCTTGTATGTATCTGAGAGGCATCCGTACCAAGCTGGGGCGGCATATGTTAGGCGGGACCTGACATAGGTTTTATAAATGCCGATTTTGGTGCGAAGGGGCAGCCTGGACCCTAGAATCGGTCGTAGCGCCCTTGGCCGATTAACGACATCTTGTCTTTTATATACCGAACTCTCTAATAGGGTGGCGCTAGTGTTAATGTTCCGGTCGCGTCTCGGACGTGTTGTAGCGGTACCGGAAGTAGATGTTTAAATCATTTGAATATCATTTTAGTTTATAAAAATGTAAAGGTCATTTTAAATCATTAAAATTAATTACAAAATTAGAAACCATTACAATATATACTTCTAAACTATATATATTTTTATATAAGCTGTAAACTTTTACTATGCTATTAACGTAGTAGTTTAAATTTTATATTAAAAAAAAATTGGCAAAATATCCTTCAAATGTGTCTGAAGTGTCAAGATGATAATCGAAGGAATATATCACTTTAGTTAATTATAATATTCCTGCTTGCAAGGTGAAGGTAAACTTGTCTCTTGTTTATATGCGTGTATAAGCTATCTTTATATCAATAGACTATGACATCGAATTGTGTTATTTGCAAAAGAATTATTGTAAAAGAAAAGAATACAATTAAAAATATATCAATATCCATCTATCTAGTATTTGATGAAAACTTCGAACGTAATGTATTTTTGATATCTCATGAAATATCTGTTTGGTATTGTAATTAAAGTTTACAAAATTCGTTGAAGATACTTTAGGCAACATCGACTACAATCAAAAGAAACTTAAGACTTCCAACAAAGACCTATTATTTGGAAATTTCGGTATTCAAAATGTTTTTAAAAGCAACTGCTCATATTTTATCTTATATTTGTCGAACACTGGTTATTCTTTTTAATTCTTAAAATTTAGCTTTGAGAATTAGAAAGATCTATAAAGCGTTTTTAAATTATATACACAACGCCTATAGATAATGCCTCCGTCAATCTTTTTGGCCGCTCTGAATATAGCCGTAACTTAGGGTTTGTACCTAATATTGTCAAGAGTTTAATAGAAAACAAAGTTAAAATACGACTAAAGAAATTTAAAATTGACATTTATATATCTTTAACTTGTCTCTATGATACATATAATATAACATTTATTTATATCTAAATTTATGTTTTTCGCAACTATATTCTAAGCAGTCAAAAACTTTGCCGAATATATAACATGACTTCAATGTACCAGGTGTCGCAATTGTCATTTTCTTCGGTCGTTGATGTTTCGTCGTCTTGGTCATGTTATATATTCGGCAAAGTTTTTGACTGCTTAGAATATAGTTGCGAACTTGAATTATGTCTTTTTTCCCGAACTTTACACTATAGGCTTGGGAAGGCCTTCACCACACTATTTTCATTTCTCAGAATCGAATTTGTATGGAAAAGGCTCGTCTATTTTTGATTATCAATCCACTCTCTAGATGGCACTGTTATATTTTTTTTTTGGCAAATTTGATAACAAAAGATGGTGGATGACAATTATTTTTGAGATTTGAAACTGACAACTTTCAACTATTTGTTTTCATTCTCTTTGTTTACGTAGTTGTCATGAGAGTGTGCTCCCTTAAATTTTCTTGTCTCCCACAAACAAGTTTATCTATGTCCGGTTCTACTTATAAACATTGACTCCTGGATATACATACTTGGATTTAGATATGCCTTACGATGAATATATTCATTCGAAATAAAAATTATCAAAAACTTGTATATGATTTACGCAGTACCGCTGTATGCATACATACATAGCTATAAATGTTCATTTATAACCAACAATGTTAGTCCGAAACTCATATTATAGAGGCGCTGATAGGAGAGAACGAGTGCGACCTCTATTTATATAACGTACTCTGTGGCCTTCACAGCTTCACCGAACTACAGTTTTTTTTTCTCGAACTGACTACGCTAGGTCTTAACAGCTTCACCGAACTACAGAATCGACAGATGCATGATATTAAAAGACAGCGATACCACATGAAAGCGCGAGCTATCTGTACTGTAGCGCCATCTCTGAACAAGGAATTCAATCTTATGTGATTAAACGTAGTTTTGTCTCAGACACCCTTTTAAATTTGTACAATATTCTAAATTAATAAAACATTAATAGATTGACCTAATTTAATACTCCATTCGTTCATGTTTGGCAATATTGCCTAAATTAAAACCTAATGATGCGTACATTTTAGTAACGGAATCTCTTGCAATACTAAGACTCATTACGCACCAATTAGGTTCCCCGCTTAGCCCGAAATTATTCGGGATGAAAACTGGACGAGTAATTACAATCATGGAAATATTTCTTTTCTTTTCACTTTTCAAATTTACCGCTACCGTAATTAGCTCCCCGTGAGATGGAAGTACGTAATGTATTATGGCATTCAGATGGAAGTTCTTTTCTTATATTTTTCCTTTAACAATTTCGCCCGTGGATTCGAAATGACTTAAAGATTTCTTCAATATTTTATGATCTTTTGTGAATGCTTTATAATTCTTTGCTCGTTCCCTGAGAGTATTTCATACAAAAGATTATGTTATGTATTATAGATTAATTCATTAGTACTTGATAGCCTAGGAAATAATATCGTTAAAAGCTTTAATATTTTATTATCGCCTAAACAAAAAAAGGATGCATTATGAGTGTTCTAAAATATACTGAGAACGATCGATGATACTTGTTGACAGTCTAGTTCTATCGAGACTTAATTACTGTGATACAGTGTATGGTCCTTGTCTATTATCGCGTACTGATCGTTCCATCCAGCGTGTGCAGAATGCTTGTGCTAGATTTTGCTTCGATGTCCCGCGCCGTGGGCATATTACACCATTTTTGAATGACGCAAATGTCTTAAAAATGGCGGCACGACGCGAGTTACATATGGCTACGTTACTTTTCGGGCTCATTAAAACCAAAAACCCAAAATATCTGTATGACAAGTTAGAGTGGAGACAAGATAAGCACAGGTATTTTTCATGTTCTCCGCGGGGTCGCGACGGTGGGCGTGGGGTTCCCGGCGACGCCGCTCAACAAGGCGCGCATCAGGTATTACACGTCCTCGCTGCGTCGGCACTACACGATATACCACGTCAGCTAGCTTTTACTTTACACTGCAGTGTAACTTGACAACCGAAACTAAACTGTTCAGACTTCTTACATCTATCATATATCTTATACTACATGCAGAGTTGCAATATTCCGAGAAATTACTCAGTTCTTGCTTCTCATTCTAAATCAATTGAGAAATTAAGTGCTTAATATTTGACCTAATTATCTCGAGTAAATAATAATATACCAATGCGATGACGTGACGCGCCGCCGTGCTCCGCTTTATTCCACGGTACGGCATTCCGACAGTAGGCAGTTACGTCATGATTACTCTTGAATAACGTCCCTGCACATTTAGTCTATTGAACCTAGCTGTCGTCATGTCTTTACGTTCCAGTGTGTGGTACCCATACTTTATCAAGTTTAAAAAAATAACTTTAACTAAGGTTCTCTTTGTTGTTTATAAGTATTTTTTTTGACATTATTATTTGATATGTTAAATTTGACCATGAAATATCACACGATTGAATGTTGTTACCCTTTAAACAGTCACCTGGTATACAAATTTACAGATCAAACATATAAACTCATTAATTTTTTTTTTCACAAAATGAATACCATAACTATCCATGCCTACAACTACATCCACGAGAAATCTCTTGTTTAAATAAATAGGGCGACATGCAATGTATGTACATAGCTAATCTCAAATTTCATCCAATCCTTAAAGACGCACTCTCAATTTTTCGCGGTTCAATTTTGACATAGAGTCCTACTAGACACGTACAGCTCACGCACACAGCCACGACAACTGATAACCGGAGGATCAACGTTCAGACTTCAGGAGGGCAAGGCTATCTTTAGCCTGACTTCGGTTTGCAACCTCAATGGCATCACCGTTGAGCCTCCTCGGAAAACCCATACCCCGTCGCAGTGTCACGCTGCTTGCTGAATCAATAACGTAATCAGTACCAAAAAAAAGTACTGTATGCATGTACTCCGTGGACATTTAGATTAAATGAATTATCATTTATTTTATTTTTACCTAACTATTTATTATATGCCAGTCTTGGTCTTACATTCGAGAACTATATTTCCCAAAAACTTTGCTTTTTTTTCGAACTGACTACGCTATTGACCTAGCAAGGTCTTAACAGTTTCACCGGACTACTAAGGCGATCGCTTAAGGCACTCAGCCGATTTTATTTGACGACTAGCTCAAGGGTGCACGGCACATCTCGGCTTGGGCTGTTACCTGATACATGCAATTCGCAACCCAAGGGCTCCATGCCGAGGGAACGGACCAAACTGCGGGAAAAACTTTGCTTTGGCAGCTATACAAAGACGTTTAAAAACTTTACGTTTAATTTCTAACATAAGCTTGAAAGGATTCACTACTTGTTAGTGATCTCCTATAATAAAGATCATACAATCGATCTTTCTTGGGCAATGTTTACTAAATTCAGTGTTTATGATACTAAATAAATCTAGTTTGTTTCTTGTAGTCAACACGACGTTTATCACAACTTCTTTTGACAAGGAGACCTTTGTGTTCAGAGCGTATCCCAGTAACAATACTACTGGCAATGGTCTTGAAGTTACTAAAAATATTATCAATGCAAGATGCAGTTTGAAACGTACATCAGGTCGACTCATTAAAAAGAGGATCCAGCTTAAACGACTTAAATAACGATTTGAACATAGAGACCTCTGGTGACATACTTAAAATATCTATATTAAAGTCACCACAGACCAAAACTCGCTTATTACTATTCAAAATTCTTATTAGGATCTCTTCCATTTGTTTGTAGCGATTGACAAATATTTGATGATGGAGGTC
>MU159170.1:94107-130835 GCA_015888305.1 Antheraea pernyi | reverse complement strand
ATTGTAGCGGTACCGGGAGTAGATGTTTAAATCATTTGAATATCATTTTAGTTTATAAAAATGTAAAGGTCATTTTAAACCATTAAAATTAATTACAAAATTAGAAACCATTACAAAATATACTTCCAAACTATATACATTTTTATATAAGCTGTAAACTTTTACTATGCTATTAACATAGTGGTTAAAATTTTATATTAAAAAAAATTGGCAAAATATCCCTCAAATGTGTCTTAAGTGTCAAGATGATAATCGAAGGAATATATCACTTTAGTTAATTATAATATTCCTGCTTGCAAGGTGAAGGTAAACTTGTCTCTTGTTTATATGCGTGTATAAGCTATCTTTATATCAATAGACTATGACATCGAATTGTGTTATTTGCAAAAGAATTATTGTAAAAGAAAAGAATACAATTAAAAATATATCAATATCCATCTATCTAGTATGTATTTGATGAAAACTTCGAACGTAATGTATTTTTGATATCTCATGAAATATCTGTTTGGTATTGTAATTAAAGTTTACAAAATTCGTTGAAGATACTTTAGGCAACATCGACTACAATCAAAAGAAACTTAAGACTTCCAACAAAGACCTATTATTTGGAAATTTCGGTATTCAAAATGTTTTTAAAAGCAACTGCTCATATTTTATCTTATATTTGTCGAACACTGGTTATTCTTTTTAATTCTTAAAATATAGCTTTGAGAATTAGAAAGATCTATAAAGCGTTTTTAAATTATATACATAACGCCTATAGATAATGCCTCCGTCAATCTTTTTGACCGCTTTGAATATAGCCGTAATTGTTTGTACCTAATATTGTCAAAAGTTTAATAGAAAACAAAGTTAAAATATGACTATAGAAATTTAAAATTGACATTTATATATCTTTAACTTGTCTCTATGATACATATAATATAACATTTATTTATATCTAAATTTATGTTTTTCGCAACCATATTCTAAGCAGTCAAAAACTTTGCCGAATATATAACATGACCAAGACGACGAAACATCAACGACCGAAGATGACAATTGCGACACCTGGTACATTGAACTTATTAGTACATAGTATTTATCTGTGAATTGAATTATGTCGTTTTTTTAACCGACTACGCTTTTGTTCTACCAAGGCCGTTACAGCTTTAACGGACTACTTGAATTATGTCTTTTTTCCCGAACTTTACACTATAGGCTTGGGAAGGCCTTCACCACACTATTTTCATTTCTCAGAATCGAATTTGTATGGAAAAGGCTCGTCTATTTTTGATTATCAATCCACTCTCTAGATGGCACTGTTATATTTTTTTTTTGGCAAATTTGATAACAAAAGATGGTGGATGACAATTATTTTTGAGATTTGAAACTGACAACTTTCAACTATTTGTTTTCATTCTCTTTGTTTACGTAGTTGTCATGAGAGTGTGCTCCCTTAAATTTTCTTGTCTCCCACAAACAATTTTATCTATGTCCGGTTCTACTTATAAACATTGACTCCTGGATATACATACTTGGATTTAGATATGCCTTACGATGAATATATTCATTCGAAATAAAAATTATCAAAAACTTGTATATGATTTACGCAGTACCGCTGTATGCATACATACATAGCTATAAATGTTCATTTATAACCAACAATGTTAGTCCGAAACTCATATTATAGAGGCGCTGATAGGAGAGAACGAGTGCGACCTCTATTTATATAACGTACTCTGTGGCCTTCACAGCTTCACCGAACTACAGTTTTTTTTTCTCGAACTGACTACGCTAGGTCTTAACAGCTTCACCGAACTACAGAATCGACAGATGCATGATATTAAAAGACAGCGATACCACATGAAAGCGCGAGCTATCTGTACTGTAGCGCCATCTCTGAACAAGGAATTAAATCTTATGTGATTAAACGTAATGCAGAAGTTAGTTTTGTCTCAGACACCCTTTTAAATTTGTACAATATTCTAAATTAATAAAACATTAATAGATTGACCTAATTTAATACTCCATTCGTTCATGTTTGGCAATATTGCCTAAATTAAAACCTAATGATGCGTACATTTTAGTAACGGAATCTCTTGCAATACTAAGACTCATTACGCACCAATTAGGTTCCCCGCTTAGCCCGAAATTATTCGGGATGAAAACTGGACGAGTAATTACAATCATGGAAATATTTCTTTTCTTTTCACTTTTCAAATTTACCGCTACCGTAATTAGCTCCCCGTGAGATGGAAGTACGTAATGTATTATGGCATTCAGATGGAAGTTCTTTTCTTATATTTTTCCTTTAACAATTTCGCCCGTGGATTCGAAATGACTTAAAGATTTCTTCAATATTTTATGATCTTTTGTGAATGCTTTATAATTCTTTGCTCGTTCCCTGAGAGTATTTCATACAAAAGATTATGTTATGTATTATAGATTAATTCATTAGTACTTGATAGCCTAGGAAATAATATCGTTAAAAGCTTTAATATTTTATTATCGCCTAAACAAAAAAAGGATGCATTATGAGTGTTCTAAAATATACTGAGATCGATCGATGATACTTGTTGACAGTCTAGTTCTATCGAGACTTAATTACTGTGATACAGTGTATGGTCCTTGTCTATTATCGCGTACTGATCGTTCCATCCAGCGTGTGCAGAATGCTTGTGCTAGATTTTGCTTCGATGTCCCGCGCCGTGGGCATATTACACCATTTTTGAATGACGCAAATGTCTTAAAAATGGCGGCACGACGCGAGTTACATATGGCTACGTTACTTTTCGGGCTCATTAAAACCAAAAACCCAAAATATCTGTATGACAAGTTAGAGTGGAGACAAGATAAGCACAGGTATTTTTCATGTTCTCGCACCATGACTAATCCACTATCGATACCTCTCCATAGAACTACCGCTTTCAGAGGGTCATTTAAATATGCTGCCACTCGTTGTTGGAACAACATCCCACCACCATGTCGATCCAAAAAGAGTAAACTTAGCTTTAAACTCTCATATAAGCATTATCTACTGCAATTTCAAACTCAGTAATTAAAGTGACGTATAATGTATTCACGTAGTTTTATTTTAAGCCCTGTTTATTGGTGTGTATTTTTTTTTAATCTTTTTCCGTATACATTTATATTTGTTTTGTTTAATCCTAAATTTGTGGTTACAGCACTTATTTTTCTTTAGTATGACCAACCGTGACGTGTTACGTATGTCTGTGTTATTTGTTTATTCGTCTCAAATTTTGTACTAACTTTAACGTCCGTTTATCATCATAATATATATAGGCTCCCATCGAAAATCAGCGCTGCAGTAGTACTTACAGTATTGCAGATTTTTTGCTGAATGGGTTCGCCAATTGTTGGACATCTATTTTTTCATTTTTAAAATGTTTTTTTTTTGTCTAATTATTTGTGTAATTTAATTTAATTGTATGGTTGTTCCAACAATAAAGTATTTCTTTCTTTCTTTCTATTATTGACAATGTTGTATAGTATATTTAGGACAGTTAATTTTTTTATAGGATAACTAACTTTTGCCCGCGGCTTTGCTAGCGCCAATGTAGATTTAACATATTCGTCGAAATAATACTTTATTCAAGGTTACCCTAAGTTTTTTCTATACCCCTCAGAACGTGTAATTTCAAAATGAATGTTTGAGCAGTTAAGGCATGAAAGCGTAACATATAAATAAACTTACATTCGCATATTTTTATATAATAGAGGGGGGGGGGGGGGCAAACGAACAGGCGGGTCACCTGATGTTAAGTGATCACCGCCGCCCATAGACACTAGCAACACCGCGGGAATCGCAAGTGCGTTGCCGGCCTTTAAAGGTGGAAACGCAATAATGCAAGCATTATTACTTCACGTCGGTGTTTCTGTGGGTCGAGTGATGCTACTCTGGGCGAGCCGACCCGTTCATGCTGAAACCAGTAATAGCTTCAGCGTGCCTCTACCACCTACGAAATTTACAATATTAGTAAGGAAGTAAGGATTAGCCATGATTATTTTTATCGCGATGATGCGTGTATTACCCATAAGAATAATTGTGATGCAATATGAATGACTATATATTTAACTGTCCTAATGAGTAATAATATTTCCTTTAATTAATAACAAAACAGGGACTCCTTTCTAAGTCTTCCATTTTAAACAGTAAATGTCACACCTGCAAAATTTTATAAAAGGTCGCTATGAAAAAGTCGAGTGACAATATCTCACTGATGTTAAATTTCCTCTTCGTGGTAAATGACGATAGAGGTAAGCGTTCATATATCCGCAGCATAACCAATAGGCACTTCGCACCAAACTCTTCCTATGAATAATGCGAATCAGTGCTGTTCACTCTACGTACTACTTTTGAAGGTAGTAGAGCCACGCTGAAGCTATTACTGGTTTCAGCATGAATGGGTCGGTTCGCCCGGGGTAGTACCAACCTCTCACAGAAAACCGACGTGAAGTAACAGTGCTTGCATTGTTGCGTTTCGTTCGGTCAGTGAGAGCGCCGGTGGCCCACCTCTCCTTCCCTCTCTTCTCCCCTCCTCTCCCCACTCCACCACCCCTTCCCTCCCAAACACAGGCTGGCAACGCACTTGCGACTCCTATGTTGTTGCTAGTGTCTATGAACGACGGTGATCACTTATAAAATCAGGTGACACGCCTGTTCGTTAGCCACTTATGAGATAAAAAAACTTTCAAATAGAGTACTAATATCCTTATGTAAATTTGTAAAAAAGAGTATTAACAGTTCTTTAGGGAATAGTGCTAGGTTTTACAACAAATCCCCAAAAGGATATTAGCAATTTGCCGGATTGTGAGTTTAAGCGCCATGTCAAGCGGGTTTTATTGTCAAAAGGCGACCTACTACTATAGAGTGGATCACTATGTGAACGATGGTGATGTCTGAGTTAATCCATCTCTGTGCATCCACTAAGAGATTATGACGTGTAATGTATTCTAAATATTATATATATATAAATATATACATACATATATGTTAAAAAGATAAACTAGATTGACTTTCTTGCCGGTTCTTCTCGATCATTGGGTTGTTTTCCGAACTGGTGGTAGTTTTGACGTTCATAAGTGTTGTCTTAAGGCCTAAATTGAATAAAGAATTATTTTTTTTTGAGAGGCGTGTAAATATGATATTGTATTTTATACGTATTTTCGCTACGACAAATATAGTAAGGAACGCACTGAACCTATTAACGACCTTTCTCAGAAAATAGAGGTACAAATATCATGTGACATATCTGATGGGCGATAAGTGCTTTTTTTCTATAAATACTCCGTTGCTGTATCTCATAAATATTGTCAGAGGTAAACTACCAAGTATGAATACTTTTCGTATAAATAACATAAATATCATCGGAAGGCAAATATTATGAACCTTATGTAGCTTTTCTATATTACATATAATATATATTGGCAGTTACTAGGAAAATAATTTGTTAACTAGACTTCTTCTTCTTGCTTTTGTTTTACCGAAGTAGGGTTGACAAAACATGTTTTCTTCATTCATATTCTGAACTGAGATTCAGTTTAATGTTTTTTCGACCAACCGACGGCCTAATGTCAATTCATCTCTGAATCTCCTTGTTTGTCTAAGCAACGATAATTAAATGTTAGTTTGATATTATAGTTTCTTTATTAGAGTTTAAAAAAATCCATCTATTGAATCATTCTGGCTCGCTGAATACGGCTTCATGCATGCAGATTTCCAACGTCATCGGGGGTGCACCCGGACCTGCCACTTACTGTTATATTGTGTGTTGTGTTTTTGTTTATAAGTTTTTATTATTACTATTTTGTAAACTTGGAATTGTACTAACAAATACTGATGTAATCCTAGGATGAGTCTGGATTAAATGATTATTATTATTATATAGCGGATCTATTATAATAAAATTAATACCACTTCTTTTATAGGTGATAGTTAGAATTATTTCGTCCTTTTTGTACCTATATAAAAGTCTAAAAGGAATCGAACTTAAGCGTAGAGTACTCTTTGTCACAAAGAGCTGCAATTTGCATTATAATAAATTTTTATTGAAAGCCTCGGAGCTCCGCGATCAGTTTGAAAAGCTTCCATTTTCAATAGCTACGAAGATTCTATTGTAATACGTTATAAGTCGCTGATATTACGAGTCATTATTTTTTTCAGCGTACATAGAATATTTGCTGGAAAATTGTAATGATTTTTTTTATCGAAATAACATATTCCTTCAAATAACAAAATTTGCATTATAATAAATTTTTATTGAAAGCCTCGGAGCTCCGCGATCAGTTTGAAAAGCTTCCATTTTCAATAGCTACGAAGATTCTATTGTAATACGTTATAAGTCGCTGATATTACGAGTCATTATTTTTTTCAGCGTACATAGAATATTTGCTGGAAAATTATAATGATTTTTTTATCGAAATAACATATTCCTTTTAAATAACAAAGCCTTGATAATGTGCCTGAAAGTCGTTACTGCACAAGGTGCTCGGCCTTTAGATGGGCTTAGAAGAGAGCCTTTTGAAGCGATGATGACTTACTTGATGCCGTTTTCAGACACGGCACCAATGGACGTAGGTTCGAATCGTAGCAACCGAATCGGAGCTTAGAGTGAAGGAAAAGATCGTAATGAAACAATAGCATGCTGCTAGGGCTTTGTCAAAGTTTACCTGGTTAGCTATCACCCTCTAATTGAAAATCCGTCGTCAAAAACCTGTTGGTATATTCTACCAGCTACACTCGAAAGCCAGCCCCCTCTGTTTTTTTTAATTGTTGCATGGCAAAATGAATGCACTGTGCCTGATGGTAAGCACAGTACAATCCAAAAACAACGACGACCACCGAGTGACACACTATCCATCGCCGGTCGCCGCTGTCATGCTGGCCTGCGAAAGGCTGGATACAAAGTTCACCTGGTTAGCTATCACCCTCTAATTGAAAATCCGTCGCCAAAAACCTGATGGTATATTCTACCAGCTACGCTCGAGAGCCAGCCTCCTCTGTTTTTTTTTTATTGTTGCACGGCAAAATGAATGCACCGTGCACCCAGTCAGGCTGTAAAACCCTACCACCCCGCTTTTGCTTTTTTAGCGTGTTTACCATATTCGATTGCATTGTCATTTAACATCAGAGAAATTGGGATTAAACTTAAATATAAATGTCCCGAAACGCGACCCGCAGAAGCGAATCACTATGACGGGCTTTTTCGCCATATACATGGTAGTTGCGACCCAATCAGGCTGTAAAACCCTACCACCCCGCTTTCGCTTTTTCAGCGGGTTTACCATCTTCGACCGCATTGTCACTTAGCATCAGAGAAATTGGGATCAAACTTAAAGGTAAATACAAAAGAAGAGTCGAAACGTACTTTAAGCAAGTTCTAGTAGGACCCAGCTAGGTCAAGATTTCCACCGAAGATAAATATCGAGGAGTTCTTGACTCGGGGCTTATATAATTGGGTTCTGCGGGACTCTTGCGCGTTACTAATAGAATGCGTCAGTTTCATGGTTGTGGCTATATTGTAACCTGTTTATAGTTTATAGGTTCCGTTGTACGTCTTTTTTCTTTTCTTCTACATTTGCTAGAACTGTATAAGGAGATGAGTGATGAGTTAATATTGCTATATCATAAAAAATCTCGTCATCATACAGACAAGGTACTGCCAAAATACTGTGAGAAACATCCAGTTTTACGTTGTAAATTTTTTTTATATCATAGGAGGCAAAAGAACACGTGGGTCACCTGATGTTAAGTGATTACCACCGTTCATAGACACTAGCAACACCAGGGTAGTCGCAAGTGCGTTGCCAGCACAGGCGTGTTGGGGGGAATAGGAGGAGCAGGGGGGAATATTAGGGTAGGGAGGGAGAGGAGATGGACCTCCGACACTATCACTGACTGAATGAAACGCAACAATGCAAGGACTGTTACTTCACGTCAGTGTTTCTGTGGGTCAGGTGGTACTACCCCGGGCGAGCTAACCTATTCATGCTGAAACCAGTAATTGCTTCAGCGTGGCTCTACCAACTACGAACCTAAGTAAATTAAACAAAATAATATCGGTTCAAAGTTTCGCTTCACGTAGCTCGTATATATCTACGTAGTCGCTTTACGTAGATATATAATTACGTAAGCGATTAGATAATAACAATCTAAATGAAAATAATATCGGTTCAAAGCACACGCTTTGCTTTACGTAGATATATAATTACGTAAGCGATTAGATATAAACAATCAATTCGCGTCAGCAAGGCCTTGAATACTGGAAGTTATGAATGAAGCCCTCGAAGCGCTGCCCAAAAGTCACATTACGAATGAAAAACCGCAGGATTGCTGTAATTGAAAATTCTCTCAGTAATATATGAGTTCCAATTTCAGAGAGGAGCCGGCCGGGACTCCTTTCTATTGGGCAGATAATATTTCTCTCTACTCTTAACGATATTATTTAACGCCACAAATTTTACCATTTTTCTTACAGCCCCCAGAACGGCCTGCAATTTCATTATGATAATCGGGTATTACCCGAGGCTATATATATCATGCAATAACTGTTGTAAGACTACGTTTGAATATATATTTTTTATAATTAAATGATTTTCGTGATGAAGAGACAAACGTTTGAAAAAAAAAATTATGTGAACCTTAATTTGATACGTTATTTAACGTTGTCGATTGCCATGGTATATATAACGTAGTTTTGGGTATAAATAAATTTAGTGGTACAAGAAAAAGGTAGAACTCGAAATGTAAAATTTTCAAAGTAACTGGTCACCGGTGGCCATGGACGGCAATAAAACAATCCCCTGTCAACCCCTTTTTACTTTTCTGTCTGCGTTGTTTGTGAGCAAAAGGACATAATTTTGCCTATCGATTGGTTCACCTTGCCGTTAAGCTTTTAGATAAATTTGATAGTCTCTTTTGTTAGTAACATTTGTTTTTCTATTCACGTTATAGAATGTTAACTAAGGCTTGTCTAAAAAAGACTTTTTTTTTATTTATTCAATGTTACTGTAATATAGAGGAGAATAGAAAAGGATAAAGATAGGGGTAAGAAGCTGATGATGCTAATGATAACGAAAGGTAATTAAAAGGAATCTTAAAAGATATTGCTACATCATTCTATAAATTATAATACCTAGCTGTTTCTTATAATTGCTACTAAATTACTTAAGATAGTACTATAAATCTTTCTGTGTTAGGGTATTCCAGACCTGTAATTTATTAGCAATTAAGTATTAACTATTTTAGAAAAGATTTATTCTTAAGAATGTTTTTAGTTTAGATAACATTTAGTTTAAATAAAATTAAACGATAGATTCAAAAATGTGCAATACACGTAATTTACAAATAGGTTTTTATAGTCAACTAAAGTTCAACCAATCATTAAAAACCTAATTACAGTAGCGAGTTTTTCCTATATCTCCAGATAAAATAGATGACAAAGGGGAGGAATTAACCGTAATTAAGCTGAGCGAAACTCTTTCAAGGAGAGGAAAAGTATTCTTAATTAAAACGGGAGACCCTGAAAAATACCCTGTGTTTTTAATTATTATCTACAGTTGTACCGTCTTCTAGGGTAATAAAATTTACCGAGTTTGATATAAGTTTGAATTTAGGCACAGAGACAATGTTTTTTTCTTTTTTAATTAAGATTCTAAAATTTGTAATTTAAATTTGTATTAATTTTGTAAACAGCCTCTCTAGAAATTGAAAATAAATAATTAGCTATTGAAAAGGTTTCGTGTTCATAGTAACGCCTTAATTAAATGCCTATCAATTTAATTCCGTGAACATTATTAATTTTAAGAATATATCAATATTTTTGACGTGATAGCGTCTTTTAAACCGATTATATATCGCACGAAAAAGCATGACTCATTGTCACGTTCCGTCTGAGCCAAGCGTGCAAGCGAGAGCGCGGAACAAACTATAGAGAGGCGCTATCAGCCTAAGTGTTCGGCTTATGACGCACATATCTATGAACAGAATAATTCAATTCATAAAAGTGTGCAATTTCTCATGAATGTTTTCTTAGGACGTTATTACGTAAAATTATCGTCCGTAAACAGACTTTACAGACAACACATTTTTTATATCTATCTAGTCTTGTCATAAACACTGAAACAAAAAAAAAATTCTATTGCAAAAAACATTTATTAATTTTACAGTGTGTTAGTTTAATACATAAATATAAAACTTATTCGAAGTGGTCTTCATTGGCTGCAATAACGTTTACACGTTGAGGCCAGTTATCAATAGAAGCACGCACTCTTTCCATGGGAAAATTCTTCACTGCCAATCACACGGATTATTTTAGGGACTCCAAATTATCATGGCGTTTAGAGCAAGCCGTACTATCTAAAACTGACCATAAATCATAATCCAGCGGTTTAAGGTCGGGACTAGACGACGGCCAGTTTTTAGCTCTGATGAAGTTTGAAACGTTCGTTTCCAACCAAGACTGCGTAGACCGAGCTTTATGACCCGGCGCCGAGTCTTGCTAGAAGGATCATTCTTGCTTATTGAACATGGTATTAAGGGGCTTCACTACCTTCTCAAGAATGGTATCTTGATACACTTGTGCCGATGATTTGATACTTTTTTCACAAAAGTATGGCTCAGTCACTCTTTCTTAGCTAATACCCTAGCAAGCCATCACTGAAGTCGGATAGTGCCCACGTTGCAATCTGTTGACTAATTGGGAAGCTTCCTTAGAGTTTTGAGCATAAATAAGGTCATTTTGTTTGTTAAAATGTTGTTCAATGTAAAAAAAATCTCACCCGTAAACAAACTTTTTCTATGACCTTTGCGTACCGCTTCAGTAGTTATTTCGATTTTACCACCCTATTATTTGTAAATTTTTAGTTAAAAAATGACCAGTATGTCTCTTATAAGTTGCAAGTCCTAAGTCATATTTTAAAATACGCGACAGGGTTCTAGCTGCTATCTTCATCTCCCGAGATAAATTCTTTTACTTTCGGAAAGGATTTCTTCGAATTCTTTCCCTTACTGCTTTGACCACCTTTTTCGTACGAACGTTTCGTTAATAGCCGGGCTATATACACAAACATTTTACTAATACCAATACCGAGCGTTTTAAATATTGCATTTGGCTCCATACCTACTTTGTGTAATGCAATCACAGCGATTCGGTTCTCTTTATCACCCCACTCCATTTTAATATCGCAAAATATTGTATAATGTATTGCCGCCAAAATGAGAAAACCAATGAATAATCATATAAACATGACAGATTCCAAATTCAAATGTAATATTTTGTTTATTTTTAATTGTAACAGTATTTATGGCCAGACTAAGTATATATCGTTCAAGAAAGACATTGTAAACGATCATGTTGTGCTCTAAAATTATTTGTAATAACAAAATTCTTTATTTGCTACCAATGTTACATTAATACACGATTCGGTTCTTGATACAAAATCGGGTTATAACATTAGAAGGCTTTCTGGATTATATGTAAATGTAACTTTAGTAACCTTTTCGTATAAACGCTAAAGAATATTTCCGATTCGAATTTATTCATACCTACGCACCACCTTTTCCCTGTCTTTTTCAAATCAGTTTACTTTCTTTAACCCGTTTCAAAAGTTCTTCCCCCATAATATTCCTGAAAGGAGCGAGTTAAGGCTTTATTGAGATTCACTTTAGAGGGTAATTCCATGTGCCTCTTTCTATTACGTTTCACTGTGGGAAATTGTTCATGTGGTTGTTGGAAACAAAGGGACTTTTTTACTTTGAATTGTGTTTTCTTTGTTTTAATATGTTCATCAACATTTTACGTATATTATTTCTTAGAATCGTCGAGGGTTATCGAAAATAAAGTTTTTGTTCCGTCCACCATATATTAACTTTTTGTCCTGCTTTTTTTATTCGCAAACAGAATCTAATTAGGACTGTGAGACGCCAAATGAACAATTTTATGGATACTTGCTTATATTGATGGTAAGGTAGAACAATTTATACTAACATGAACCACTTGTAATAGAGTTATGTTATTGATATATTTATCTCTAGCCATAGTTGACAAGTTCATTTATGATCAAATAATTTTCATTTCATTCTCTTGCTTCATACGTATGGCAAAATAGTTATCTTAAAACGTGTATTTGTTTAAAAATATCTTAAAATCGCTTTTCGATTTTTTTTGTTATTGGGAACTGTTATGTACGTCTATAGCAGTATCCGTACATATATTTTTAACTCTCACTGTATATATTAAGCCTTATACTATGGGTTACTTTACGTATAAAAAAGTAACGGACACAAAATACACGTAGTCTCACAGAAATCATTTTCACAAATAATTGTCCTGTGTGACACTGAAACCCACAGTACTTAACGTGCTGGTTGAACCTGGTGACCGTTTCAATAAAGCAGGTAATATTTTAATTTGTCAAGTAATTTATTGGATTGGTGAAGGAGTTACTTTTCGGAAATCCATAATTAAATATTAGGGTGGATATTACTTTCCACTTTCGTCTGAATTTGGTTCCCCGCTACTACATTTAACTGCAACACAGAACGTTAACGATAAAAATAAGTAACTAAAACGCGACATCGACAAATGTGACTAGTATAAAAGTGTATGTGTAAGTGAATGTGTAAGTATATGTGTAAATGTATGTGTAAGTGTATGTGTAAGTGTATCTGTAAGTGTATATGTAAGTGGATGTGTAAGTGAATGTGCAAGTCTATGTGTAAGTATAAAGTGTACAGTTAAATAAAATAAGTTGTAGATTATCGTGTCCCGACTAAATCACGCGTATTTCGCTTCGTCATGGAGTACGGGAACACGTCTGTCGCCCTGGTGATAAAAATAAGTAACTAAAACGCGACATCGGTTGACGGTTGATACTGACGTTGGTCTGTAAATAAATAAAAAAATGTGACTAGTATAAAAGTGTACGTGTAAGTGTATGGGTAAGTGAATGTGTAAGTATATGTGTAAATTTATGTGTAAGAGTATGTGTAAGTGTATGTGTAAGTGTATGTGTAAGTGTATATGCAAGTGGATGTGTAAGTGAATGTGCAAGTGAATGTGCAAGTCTATGTGTAAGTATAAAGTGTATAGTTAAATAAAATAAGTTGTAGATTAACGTGTACCGACTAAATCACACGTATTTCGCTTCGTCATGGAGTACGGAGATACGTCTGCCGCCCTGGAAGCAATGCACAGGCCCTTGAAGTTTGAAGCGCACTTGTGTTCGGTGCACCTCCCACTGATATGTCAAAAGGTGTCACCATATCCAACTCCTCAGATCGCAATACGGAGGTCCCTGAGAGGGGCTGATACCCACCGGATCGAGGGGATGTAATGCGTAGGCAGTACCTACTCCCTGGCTAAAAGGTGTCTAAAGAACATCATGAGGTTTTTTGTTAGTAAAAATCTGACATACCAACCACTGCTGCTCCGTGTTGAGGTGGCAATTTTAAGGAAGATATTCCCTATCTATAAAAAAAACGGAGCATCTTCAGATGGATGCGAGCGGGTGAGACTGCAGTGGCTAATCAACTCCAGGCGGGAGTGCAAAGCAACGTCCACCCTAATATTTAATTATTACACTCTATTCTATTTATTAATTCCGTACCTAACTAAAATATATTTCTAAACAGTTTCACTTGATATTGGATCTGAGTACAAAGGTGTTTTCTGTGGTGCAAATAAAAACGAGTTAGTTTACTGGTTCAAATGTAATGGGATACAATAAATGGAACTTGCTCACGCTATTCGTTCTAGTAAATTATTATTCTCGATTTTAATTAAAAGTAACATATTTCGAAAATGTTTTGGCGTACATTAACGTGTTATTCTGGCTTAAAGCGGCTTTTAGGTGGTAGAGCCACGCTGAAACTATTACTGGTTTCAGCATGAATGGATCGGTTCGCCCGGGGTAGCACCACCCTCTCACAGAAAACCGACGTGAAGTAACAATGCTTACATTGTTGTGTTTCGTTCGGTCAGTGAGAGCGCCGGAGGCCCACCTCCCCTCCCCTCTCCTCTCTCCTCTCCCTCTCCCTCCTCTAACCCTTCCCCCAAAGGGTGGCAACGCACTTGCGACTCCTCTGGTGTTGTAAGTGTCCATGGACGGTGGTGATCACTTAACATCATGTGACCCACCTGTTCGTTTGCCACCTATGACATAAAAAAAATATACTAACTATGTTCACTGCTTCGCACACGTTTGTTATATTTTATTAGAATTATTTTTTTGTAACAAAGTGTGAGCTGAAGAAATATACATAGGAAAGTGTTTTCTTGTTGAAAAGCACCTAGGTAAGTAGCTACAACGGTGATCCTTGAAACGATTTTAGAGTTTATCAACATTCGACATGTAGGTGGTAGAGCCACGCCTAAGCTATTACTAGTTTCAGCATGAATGGATCTGCTCGCCGAGGGTAATACCACCCTCTCATAGACAACCGACGTGAAGTAAGAGTGCTAGCACCGTTGCGTTTCGTAACGGAGCATCTTCAGATGGATGCGAGCGGGTGAGACTGCAGTGGCTAATCAACTCCAGGCGGGAGTGCAAAGCAACGTCCACCCTAATATTTAATTATTACACTCTATTCTATTTATTAATTCCGTACCTAACTAAAATATATTTCTAAACAGTTTCACTTGATATTGGATCTGAGTACAAAGGTGTTTTCTGTGGTGCAAATAAAAACGAATTAATTTATTGGTTCAAATGTAATGGGACACAATAAATGGAACTTGCTCTCGCTATTCGTTCTAGTAAATTATTATTCTCGATTTTAATTAAAAGTAACTCATTTCGGAAATGTTTTGGCGTACATTAACGTGTTATTCTGGCTTAAAGCGCCTAATAACTATGTTCACTGTTTCGCACACATTTGTTATATTTTATTAGAATTATTTTTTTGTAATAAAGTGCGAGCTGAAGAAATATACATAGGAAAGTGTTTTCTTGTTGAAAAGCACCTAGGTAAGTAGCTACAACGGTGATCCTTGAAACGATTTTAGAGTTTATCAACATTCGACATGTAGGTGGTAGAGCCACGCCTAAGCTATTACTAGTTTCAGCATGAATGGATCTGCTCGCCGAGGGTAATACCACCCTCTCATAGACAACCGACGTGAAGTAAGAGTGCTAGCACCGTTGCGTTTCGTTCGGTCAGTGAGAGCACCGAATATCCACCTCCTCGCCCCTCTCCTTCCCACTCACCTAATCATAGGCCGCGACTCACCTGTTGTTGCTAATGCCTATGGACGGCGGTGATCACTTACCATCAGGTGACCCTCCTGTTCGTTTGGCCCGTATAATACAAAAATAAACTTATTTGGTTACTTATCTTAGATATTTATGGTTACAGACGTTATATTACATTTGTGCATCATAAGGATTACGAAATTATTACAAACAATTAACACTCTGGAGTCACTGGAGTGAAAGTGTTACAAACAAACAAACATACATTCATATATATATAATATTAGTATTAGTAAGGATAAGGGCGTACTTTAATTAAAGCAGATGATGAAAAGTCACGACCATGCCCACTTTTATTATATATTTTAAAATTATGACTGACTGAAACGTAGTTACCATATAATATGTATAGTACCTGTTATTGTAGGAAGCTTTAGTGTATAATATTCCGAAATTAACCAATATGTATATATAATTTAGAATACGCCAATATAATCTTGATCTGTAGTTTTCGGACTACCAAGATATTTGTTCAGTTAATCATTATTTTAACTCGGCTAAACTCGTCCTCAACTGACACGAATTTGCGTAACGCAAGAATATATCATTGCTATTTATGCGCTAATCAATTGCTGCATCGACAGCGTTTGAAGGCTCATTTGACTGATCGACTATAATGTACTGCTAAACGCTAATGCATATTTCGTGTAATCGCAAACAATCGGTGCTAATTCCTTCTGAAGGTAAACAATTGGCGTATAGATACAGGTTATATAGATGTGAACATAACTCGTGTGGAAAAGAGTATTAAGGTGATAGGGGTAGATATTTACACACACAAAGAGATTAATAATATATTTTTTTTGTAATGACTGCACTATGCTTGATGGTAAGCACAGTACGATCCAAAAAAAATGACTGCCATCGAGTGACACAATATCCATCGCTGGTCGCCGCTGCCATGCCGGCCTGCGAAAAGCTGAATATGCACAGGCTGAACCCGCAGAAGCGAATCACTATGACGGCTTTTTCGCCATGTACATGGTGGTTGCGACCTAGTTAGGCTGTAAAGCCCTACCACCCCGCTTTTGCCATTGCCTCGTTCGTTAATCAGCAGGGTGCACCACGTGCAGGTGAGGTTGGCTTGGGTGTCTCAAGTCTTGTGACCAGGTTTGAGGAGTACATGCTCGCCGCTAATCCTCAAATCTGGTCCATATATGCGCACAGGCGGCCCAGGGGTTTTTAGTCGGTAGGAGTCCAACATAACCCGCCCGCTGTCCCCCGGCAGTGGGAGGGGGGGGGGTTATCCAATGTAGGATTTTCCCCTGGATAAAAAAAAGGGTGTCTCAAGTCTTATGATGTTATTCGACACCCCTTACCACATATAATTAACATAGAAGGAAAATAATAATATGATATTTTTGCTTTATTAATAAAAAAATACCAATTTGAAATGTAATTTTGTTGTGATTGTGTGATTGTCCCGTTTGACATTATATCTTATAGTAATACGGTAACTGATTAGCGTCTATGGTTGTTAAATTAAGGTTTATAACAAGATGAAACAAGAATAACATAAGGAACGTTTGTAATACATATCAATATTGATTTAAGCACTAAATTGATATCAGTTTTTATCCAAATAAATTACTGCGTTTATATTTAATTTGGTGTTCATTTTAAAATATCTGTGATTAAGATATATATTTTTTGGAATATTTCGTCGTTATCTTGTTCATATTTCAGTCTTTATTTAGTCAAATTAATCAGTGTTTATTTAATTAAATGGAACATTACATTTTTTAAATAATAAATGTAATATTACACCAATTTTAACAGCTCCGCTAACAAAAATGTAACAACGTAGCTAACATTTCAAATTAAAACATAAAACCTTATTTGGATTATAACAGCACGTTTCCACAACAAAGTTACGACTCTGTGACATTTGGTGGCTTAACAATGTCGTCTCACAAAGCACAGACAACAAGGCTGGTATGATCTGCGTAACCACAGTATATAGGACTGTCAAGTAAGCGAATGTACATACCTAAACTATATATTATTACCGGTCTGTGACAATTTCAATATTTACAGGCCGGTATGAAGTCGACAATTTTAAATTTTAAACTAATACCGATATTCTGATATTGCAATATATTTTCATCAGATCTATAATATATTTTACGATTTAGCACAAAATATCAAGTAAATATTGTATTATTTGTTAGGTTCTCTGAAACAAGGCAGGTTTTGTAGGTGGTAGAGACACGCTGAAGCTACTACTTATTTCAGCATGAATGGGTCAGCTCGCCCGGAGTAGTACCACCCTCTTACAGAAAACCGACCTGAAGTAACAGTGCTTGCATTGATGCGTTTCGTTCGGTCAGTTACAGAGTCGGATACCAAACTCCCCTCCCCATCCCCACTTACCCACTCCTCCTTCTCCCAAACACGAGCTGGCAAAGTACCTGCGACTCTTCTGGTGTAGCAAGTGTCTATGGACGGTGGTGATCACTTAACATCAGGTGACCCATCTGTTCGTTTGCCACCTTATGATATATAAAAAAAAAGATGACGGTATAGATTCGAATCCTTACAACTGAGTCGTAGTTTTCGGTGAAGGGAACATCGTGATGGTTCCATAGAATGATGGTATGACTATTTCTAAGCCTGCCTGGCTAGCACCACTCTAGAGTTGAAAATCTGTCACCAAGCACCTATAGGCGTATTTTAGTAACTAACTGCACTACGATGTGCACACTCTGCACACAACTGCATACTGCACAACTGCACACTGCACAACTGCACACTGCACAACTGCACACTGCACACATTAAGATGGCTCTCATCATAGAGCAAATCCTCATTGAATATCAGATAATAGTGTGGTCAAACACTAAAACCAATAAAGTATAAAAAAGGGATTTTTTGCAACGCAGATGTAAAACAAATTCTCATATGCACTAAATATATATGTGCACTAAGTCATTTATGTATAGTTTGGACTTGGACTTAAATTCAAAGAGTGGCATGAATGACAATTGCCCAACTGAAGTTTCGGTCACTAGTTGCCATTTCAGCCCAGTGCATTATATTCTCGTTATCAAGCGCAATACGGTTGTCAATAATCATTAGACCAACATCTCGAGTCTGATAGAACAAAAATAGATTTGTGTTCCTAATCTCCGTACTTTGAAATACGGTAAGTACCAATTTCGGGTTGTTATCAGTGTCGAATCTAATTGTTATCGTATTTTCACATAATAAAATTCTTAGAATTGATTGACAGACAACACACAGCTTAATGAGTCTATAAACATAGAAAATGCATAGGAATATTCTGAGATCTCCTGAGGTAAATATTAAGAAAAGACTTTTTTAAATCTATACTTAAATTCAATAGAATTAGAGCAGGCATACAAGTACGTGTATATCATTGTAGTTTTGCATTTGGGCCTAAATAATTATGTATGAACTTATATTATTAGTTTAGTTACTGTGTCCGCCACTTCGTCTGCGTGGAAGCTTATGTAAAAACAGTGATAAATAAAGTCATTTGAATGTATTAAGTACATTTACTTGTCTACTTTTGTCTCGTAATTTCGACGCGTTGTCATTAAAACTACAATAACTTTTGATAGAGTGGACCGATTTTAATAAAACAAACACTAAGTTACTCCCGAAGATATGCTTTACGACTTTCTTTCTGAGGGTTTATTGTGAACCAAGTACTTTAGTAGTGATGCGTGTTCATACAAACAGACAGACATTTCTAAAAATGACTGCAATGTGTTCTACTATTCATTCCTAGACATCTGCAACAATTTTGTTCACATAAATCTAAAAAGTACAGACACGGTAGATTTACAATCTAATTATACGTGTAGACGATAGTAAATGCTTGAAATTAAATGCTCACACCTGATATTGGAGATAACATAAATTAACATTCATAAAAAAAAACATGCAACCGAACGTAGTAACCTCCTCCTTTTTCGAAGTCGGTTAAAAATACATTGTAGCTTTTGTAATTTTACAGAATTGTCATACCAATATTTAACTGTGCCATAATTCTGTATATGACTTCGTCGAACTCAATGAAAACTTATGTTATTTTCACGGCATCCACTCGAGTGGTTTGTTCAAAGTTTTGAGTGCAAAGATAATATAAGTCTGGGCCCGTTTTGAATAATGCAAATAGTTCATCGATGCGGCACACCGAGGTGTTAAAGGTGAACTTTATTATGCTCTTCGTAACAACTCTATTCATACTTTATATACTAGCGGTTCCCCGCGACTTCGTTGGCTTGAATTTTTTTACCAATAATGCTTCGTTGTGCATATTGATTAATAATATTGTTGGAGATATGTATAAAGAGTTTATGTCCTTTATAACAGAGCAGAAGTACCTAGAGCTGGCAAATGCAAATGTAACGAATATGAAGGTTCATGAGCACAATACGCAGCATCTGAAAATTTATAAACGAAACGCCGTCTTTCTAATTTTTATTTTTACAAACTTTACTAATCTGAACAAACTTCGAATTTTTTTATTTTTTTTATATTATAAGAGGCAAACGAACAGGTGGGTCACCTGATATAAGTGATCACCACCGTCCATGGACACTTGCAACACCAGGGGAGTCACAAGTGCGTCGCCAGCCTGTGTTGGGGGGGAAGGAAGGAAAGGGGAAAGTGGAATGGGAAGGAAGGAAAGGAGAAAGTGGAAGGGGAAGGGAGGTGGGTCTCCGGCACTCTTACTGACCGAACGAAACGCAACAATGCAAGCACTGTTACTTCACGTCAGTTTTTTGTGAGAGGGTGGTACTACCCCGGGCGAGCCGACCCATTCATACTGAAATCAGTAATAGCTTCAGCGGGGCTCTACCACCATTAAATGTTTATGTTTTATCAGTATGTATATGACACGTACTTTATACTTAACTTAACTAAATGGTATACATATATAGATACACTAAACTATTATTATAAAGAGAGGGATTTTTTTTTAAATATAAGGAGAGAGGATGTAAGGAGAATCTCTCAAACTACTATTATATATACTATACCGATATAAAAAAATCTATTATTAATAGGAAGTTATGTTTTGTTATTCATTTTTGTATTGTGATTAAAGTATATGGAGTCGATGGCGGGTGCCAGTATATTTATACTTAAATGCGTTTTTAAAAATAATAATTATCATATTTCTTTGAAATCGTAGGTATATTAAGTACAAAATTTCGAACATCATTTAAGAGGACTGATGAAGAAGTCACTTAAAATTGTAACACTTTGATATTCGTAAATGTTCATCGATATAATGATTATAAAGTTTCGGAGATAGACCTTTATGTATAGTATAGTCCAAGAGATTATAGAGTTATCAGTATCATCTTTAATAAAAAAATAGAATTAGCCCGAGTCTTTTGGAGTATAAAAGTCACAAGAATAAAACTAACTATAACCATCAGTTTGAACGTTTCTAGCAATAAAAAGTTCTTTTTGAGAAATGGATCTGTAGTTTACCTCCTACCTTTATTCGATCTTTCTTAACACAGTCGTATAACGAATAGTATGACCATTGAAATGAATATCAATTTAATGATCGCAAGTTCCAACTCCAACATATTTCAACAAATCTTTCGGAATTCGCATACGTTTACTAATTTTAATCGGTAACACTCTCAACTGAAGGTAAAGGAAAATCATTATGAGGAAACCTGAATATGAAAAACGTTCTTATAATACTTGTTATATGGGAAGGGGAAGGGGAAAGTGGAATGGGAGGAGAGGTGGGTCTCCGGTGCTCTCACTGACCGAACGAAACGCACCAATGCAAGCACTGTTACTTCGCGTCAGTTTTCTGTGAGAGGGTGGTACTACCCCGGGCGAACCGACCTATTCATGCTGAAACCAGTAATAGCTTCAGCGGGGCTCTACCACCATTAAGATTTTATTATTTTTTTTTCCTGAATCGATTTCAATTAAATACAGCTTCTATATTACCCCAAATTATTCTCGAATAATCTGTTAAAACTCCGTAAAAATTAATCAAGTATTTTTTGAGATTAGCGTGTTCAAAGTCGTATAGACTTAGACAACTCGCAATCTGTTTTTGGCAAATATTTTCAAAGTATAAGTACGACGGTTATACAAGTTTACTATAGTATAGAAGAGCCCTACAACGCTTTCACAGATTTTAAGCTACCTCTGTTAAATTTTATTATTATTACTTAGTCCTTATGGAAAAGCGTTAAGATATGTAGGCTAGATACTAGTCTGAATACTCCACAATCTGAAAGTGAAAGTCTCGTGAAAATAAGTTTTCCTCTCTTGGAGATCAGCCCAGGCAAATAAACGATACTTCAATTTTATTGTGTGTATAGATTTATCGGGAGTTTAGTTATAGTGAGAACAAGCGATGATTTATAAACTTTCTGTACTTGTATTCTCACCTTAAGAACAATGCGACTAAACCCAAATGTATTTTATTGTAGTCAAAACATTTTTGTATGACGTCACCCAGTTACTATCGTAGAAATTACACGTGTGCAAGATACACACTTAACGTCTCATAGCAGGCACACAAAAATGAGTGCATAATTTTGGATTACGCACTCATTTCAAATAGTCTAGCGTCGCTTGCGTCCTTGTAAAAACAACTTTAAATCGTTCGGGTAAGGTCGAATTTGCAAAATCATTAGTTTATCGCATAACTATAACCACGGAAATATTGGGGAGTTTTTGCGGGACCGTTTTGAGCGCTACTTTTATTCGAGACAATGTGTCTTGGGTTTTTATGTCAATGAATAACAAACTGACGCGAGCGACACTACAAATTACCCCAAAAATATGCACACACAAGGTAGGTATATGTGTTGTTCCACAACTTTCAATTATTCTTTTGCCTTTCTGTTTTATTTTCAGTATCAAAATACATGTACGCGCTCATGACGCATATATGAAGGTACGGATATATTTCTCATCAACGGATACATGTATGTTTAACTTTAGTAGTTTAAGGTCGATATAGTTTAATAGTTTAGATCGAAACGCGGTATTGCATGCAAGGCAACAGTACGATAATACGATACACAATACAATTTTTGTTATTAAGAAATACATAAACACAATAATATCTATATGTTAACACGTGAAGAAAATACTTTATTACCTCTTACTATGGTCAAATTGCGACCACGGCAAGAATACTAGTATAATTTATTAGATTGTAGTATATATTCTTACACTACGTTCCATATGGTGTAGGATAAGAAGTGAAAACAATAAGTCGAGAATATATTATGCTGAATAAATTTAGTTTCCTTTCAGATTGCTCACTAAACCAAAATAGATAGTTAGAAATGAGATAAAAATAGATAATAATATACGATTGGAGCCGTGCGTTTGTATAAATTACTAGCTTGTGTTCGCGACTTCGTCCGCGTAGAATAGTAACTTCGGGCTAACGCTTACATGCAGCGGAAGTTATTAAAAGGAAAAAAATACCCGAAACATTTTTTAGTGCTGCTCCGCTCCTATTGGTCTTAGCTTGATGATATATATAGACTTCCACGTTAAATAAACTATCTAACACTGAAATAATTCAAATCAGACTAGTAGTTCATGAGATTAGCGCGTTCAACCAAACAAACAAACCAGCTTTATAATATTAGTATACATGTCTGGCCACTTAATTCCAAACTAAGTATTGCTTATAATCATGATAATTAAACGGCTGGTATGTAGATGAGTATATAGATATTGAAAGCCTATACATACCTGACAATCATGTTTATCACATAAGTCACTGGGTTCAATAACAGTAATGTTTATTCCCAATGTGCCATGACATCTATTTGACTTTTTCATTGGTAAAGTATAACGAATACTCATGAAAGTGGGTTAGTAAGCTGAGTGCAGTAAAACAAATATAATAGAATGTCATCTATCACTTTCAGAATTCAATGTCAGGTGTTTAACAGGAGATAATTGTGTAGGCAAATAAGTTCGGCGATATTACCAATATGTTTACTTATTAAACTTACAACCGAAAAATATATACGTACATAAAATGTAATGTATATCATTTCGGTTTGTATATCACTATCGTGTAAATAGCTCTAATTGACAAGAATATCGTAAGAGAAACGTCAAATTTACGTATTACTCAATTAAAATGGCGGTGGGCAGGCCACTTGGCCAGATCTGGTGATGGCAGGTGGAGTAGTTTCTTGACCGAGTGGTGGCCGAGAGAGGGCAGGCGAAGTGTGGGAAGACCAATGGCAAGATGGGTCGACGATATCATACATCTTGTGGGAAAAATTTGGACAAGACTGGCACAAAATACAGAGGAACGGCGTAAAAAGGAGGAGGCTTATGCCCTGCAGTGGGTCGAGAAGAGCTGTCCATGATGATGATGATCGTAAGAGGAATGTTCCATGTATAGATAAAAAAAACAAGGTATATCCTAAAGAAACCTTTGTATTACAGGGAAACATTTTAATTAAAAAAATACAAGAAAAAGTCAACCTCACGCACTCACCACCGGGTCATCCATCCAATTTCTGACTGTGTTTAACGTTGCGATTGGAAGAGAACCGGTGTTTTCAACACTCTACCCGACAGTGTTTCCTACACCACTTTTTGTCGCACAAGAAGGATGCCGATTGGAATTTCAAAGACCTCCCATAAGAATTTTCATTACAAAACTAAGTTAGAAAATTACGAGTAATAGAATGTAATATAATAAAATCTATGTATTGGCATTTAAAAAGTATTAAGCTATTTTATTCCGAATTCTTTTAACAACAACAAAAAACCTGATCGTGTTCATAGTGGCTCTTCTTAGTAACTGGAATGTTTTCCAAATTAGTGGTAGTGTTTCAGCGTTCGTCGATGCCTTAGGGTCTAAATTCGATAAAGTATTTTTTATTTTGTTTGGCCACGATTTTAAATGAGATGTTATATGGTGATTGTCTCGGTAACGCTTAACCTATAAAGGAATTGCTGCGGACATATAATGAGAATTTGTAATTTTAAAATTAAAAACCCTTACTTACACTGGAAAATTACTTGCTATAGTTTTGTCAAGGCGTTTTTTGCTGTCGATATCGCAGGGTCATTGTAAGATTCTGGCGTTCACAGGATGCCGCAGGGACGGTTTCTCAGGAAGACAGCCGGTTCGATCCCTGATCGCCCCTACCATGCGGCGGACGGTACACCATGGGGTTTTAGTTCGTGCGAGTCGGACATAACCTCTCTCCCTCGAGAGGGTAGCGTATCCATAAAGGATTTCCCCACGTTAATAAAAAAAGGGTCATTGTAACATGAGTAATATTTCTTTCTATAGCCAATAAGACATATCAACAGTAACTATAACTACAATTCTCCGGTGTGCACCTAGGGTGTAAGGGGCGTCGAATAACATCATAAGACTTGAGACACCGAAGCCAACCTCACCTGCACGTGGTGCACCCTGCTTTACAACGAACGAGGCAATGGCGAAAGCGGGGTGGTAGGGTTTTGCAGCCTGACTGGGTCGCAACTACCATGTACATGGAGAAAAAGCCCGTCATAGTGATTCGCTTCTGTGGGTCGCGTTTTGGGATCAGCCTGTGCATATCTAGCTTTTCGCAGGCCGGCATGACAGCGGCGACCAGCGATGGATATTGTGTCACTCGATGGTCGCCATTGCTTTTAGATTGCACTGTGCTTGCCATCGGGCATAGTGCAGTAATTTTGCCGTGCTACAATAAAAAAAAATAGCAGCAACTGAGCTGAATTTTTATTCATATATTACAATAAGATGACTTTAAAACTTTTCTGATTTTTTTTATAACAATTTATATGTTATCAATATTGTTTACGAACTAGCTGATGCTACCGAGTTAGTCTGCGTCGTTTATTATTTTAATAAAGCACTTTATGTACAGAGCAAAAATATAAGCATGTAACCGTTTACCATCAGATGGGCTGTTTACCTATTTGCAGCCCTTTATCAATAACAAAAAAATAGTGCGTGGAGGCCTTCCGCGCGAAAAGTGAAACTTCGTAATGTGGAAATGAAAACAGGAAGGGGTAGAAATTGATTTTTAGTGAAATCATATTGTTTCTATAAGACAAACTTTATTATTATTGCTTACAATTCACAATTGACCGCATCTTTTATTATCATTTTCGAGTGGAGAAATATCCAAATCTATAACATTTACAATGGGTTTATGATAACTAAAGTAAGATACGAAATGTTTGATTATTTTCCTCGCTCTGTCTCTTTCTATTCCCCCTCCCCAGGAGCGTTGAACGTTCAACGTAACAGTGCTTTCATACCCCCTCCATGGTAGCGTTAAACGTTTAACGCAACCTTATTGGAAGTCGCATTAGAAGGTTCACTTCAAAAAAGCGCTTGCCCCACTTATTCACGCCAATAACCCACACATGGCTTAATCCGTAGTGCATATAAAAAACGTAGTTCCTTAAAACTTTAATAACTATATTGTGAATCTACCGTGACATTTCTTTTGGATTTTTATGTAGATGACAAGCAGGTAACATTTACTTAAACTATTTATTGCCGATAGAATCTCGATAGTTAAAAACATTTGGTTTCACATCTAAGCTTCAACAATAACTTTTTTATTTCCAGAGATAAATATTTATATACACCTACTATAAATCCTGCTAAAACTACCCACGGAATTGGTTTTTTATGAACATGCGCGAAATGGATAGTCTGTAAAAAAGGGTGAACCTTGGTCCAGTAAATTTTTGTTAACGGCACAACTCGGTATATTGGTGCTATAAATATTCGCGACCATTGCTTCGACTGGGTATAACAATTGGAATAATACTAGGATTTTACGTAAAGCCATTTGAGCGCATTAAAACTTTAATCTTGCCGACCAATATCAGCAATTTGTAACTATATGCAACACGGAGAAATTGTTTAGACAACATTTTCAATGTAAAATTAGTTTTGCTCACAAAATAAATTGTAATGTAATAATTGTAAGAACTATCTTCCAATGTCTAATGATTAATTATTTACAGTGTAAACTTTTTATTACGAATTTCAAGACGAATTTCAAGAGACCGAGCAGTTTTTGTTATAAAGAGTTCTGTTATACAGACGGAGGAGAACAAATAAATATTTTCTTGGTGAACCAACCAAATTACACTAATTTCTACGTCATAGTGTGGTTCATTATAGTGTATGTAACATTAACGAGCCGCCCAGGCTTCGCTTGAATGAAATATGTGGTTTTATTAGTGTTTAAAATGGTAACGGAGAAGGGTATTGACCAAAATATCGCATACAACCGACTAATTATCAATCTTCTTCTATACATATAATAAAAACTAGTTTGTACCTGCGTTTTCGTTCCGTGGAATAGTTACTTTGGGTTAACCATGCAGCGGAAGCTCCCAAAAGAAAAAAAAACAACCGATTTTGAAACATCCTTATATTGGTCTTAATGTGATGATATATAGCCCGTAGCCTTTTTCGATAATTGAGCTATGTAACACTGAAAGGAAACATCCTTATATTGGTCTTAATGTGATGATATATAACCCGTAGCCTTTCTCAATAATTGAGCTA
Organism: Antheraea pernyi; assembly: GCA_015888305.1. NCBI lineage: Eukaryota > Metazoa > Arthropoda > Insecta > Lepidoptera > Saturniidae > Antheraea > Antheraea pernyi. Next base: position 104,032 of record MU159170.1, on the reverse strand, counting down.
CGTAGCACTGAAAGAATTTTTAAAATCGGACCAGTAAGTAGTTCCTGAGATGATCGCGTTCAACCAACTAAACAAACGAACCCTCCTGCGTTATTATATTACTACTCTTATCTCGTACTTAGCTCGAGCCGTCATTCAATATATTCATATTACAATAACTTTTGATGGAGTCGACCAATTTTAATGAAACAAAGACTAAGTTACTCTCGAGGATATCCTTTATGATATGTTAGATATCTCGTTTATCGAGGAAGGCTATAGGCTACATATCATCACGCTAAGACGAATGGCAACGGAACGTCAATGAAGAATGAAAAAAATACGGGTTTCTTTTTCTTTTAAGAAATTTTAAAAAGTAATTATTACACACAGATGAAGTCACGGGCAGAAGCTAGTAATAAATAAAAGATAAAAATTATGAATTGAATTATGCCTAGTAAATAAACATATGATATCTTGGACTTTCATAGATATTTTTGAGACGTAGAATTCTATAATATAATACATTATACTAAAGTATTAGGTTATACTAGGTATAAGTTATACTAAGGTATTAGTAAGGTTTACCCAACGATACCACTATAGGCACCTGAAAGCTACTTCTTATGACTTCATTGTAATACCTCGAGTTTTCTCTATTATATGTACCAATATATTCATATTATATACTTCAAACTTTCGTGAGAAATCCTTTCAATTATTAGTTATAGTTTAGAAAAACTAACGAATCACAAAGACTATTGTGAACAGCGAGTTTGTTTTATTTTTATTATAGACTAGCTGAGCCCGCGACTTCGTCTACGTAGAATCTGATGTACAAAACAATGGCTAATAAAGTCATCTGAACGTATTTGGTCCATTCGCTTATCTACTTTTCTCTCATACTTAAGTCGCGGTGTCACTAAAATCACAATAACTTTTGATAGAGTGGACCGATTTGAGGGGATATTTTATTTTATATGAGGTTTTATTGTGAACCCAGTACTTTAGCAGTGATGCGTGTTCATACAGACAGACAGACAGAAAGACATTTCTAAAAATTCCTAGACACCTGCAACAATTTTTTTATGAAGATCGAAAAAGTACAGATAAGTTAGATTTACATTATTATTATCATTATATTAATACGTGAAGCCTAAATTTTGTATCCCTTTTTAACGGAATTGGGCGAACGGATGAACGTGAAATTTGGCATAGTTAAAGTTTATATGGAGGAGAAGTGCAGAAAGCTATTTATTTTATATAAAATGCATTAGAAGTACATTAAATTAATTAAAATATGCATTACTCACACTACTGCTTCAATTTTACACAACATATACACACATGTAAATAAAAAAGACATTTTGACATCTGTCAATAAAGGACTTCAAAAAAGGTTGTGAAGGAGGTTGCTATGCTCGACTGTATGTATTATTTTACTTTTACGTTCCAATTACACTTTTTCATTCTACATTCAACAATGATATAAACCTAATAAAATTCAAACTTTAAAAAATCAATGAACTATGGTCGAATATCGATCATTGGGCGCCCACTATAGTATATGTATGTATGTATAGATATAGATCAATTGATTGGCGATATTTTCTTTTAAAATACCGTGGCACTCTGGAATAATTTCTCGGCCAGTGTGTTCCCTTGTTCTTATGACGTTAAGCGTAACGTAAAATAAAATATTTTATATAAGATGATATAGTGGCGACTGGCTATGGATTGTCTGTATTGCAGTGGTCGTTATTGTTTTTTTATTACACGGTGCTTACCCTCACACATAGTGCAGTCGCTTACCCTTGTTTTTATAAAAATATAACTATATATTGTCACAGAATACTTATCTAACAGAATAGGTAGATATGATTAATATAATTTAAGAGTGTATTTTCAAAAAATAATTTCGTTTTTTACATATTTTACTTCCATATCTATGTTTATTGGTGTATTAAAAACTGTATTTGTATTTTCATAATTTTATACATTTTACAACTTAATTTAATACTCAAATAAAAGTATAAAATAAATAAATACTGTAGTTAAATGAATACATATATTATTTTCTTTTTAATTACTGTCCTGTACTTTTACTGTACTGTAATATAGCAGCCAAATTTCATAATCAAGTTCTACATAGTATTTCAACAAAAAAGCTTGCAAAACTACTCGACGGTGTGTATCGCACGAGCTGCACATAGTGACGGCTGGCCTATATTAAAATTGATTGCTCACTGCAACAATTGGAACTGAAGTCTGCACAAATTGAGTTTCGAATGGACGCGTCGAACGATCGGACTGAACCGGGGGCCGCGAACGTCGACGTATCGAAATATAGATTATAGAAGTACTCATATTACAGTTTTATACCAATCGATTCATTTTGTTACGGATAAGTGCACAATAATAGTTTACTACTATTGTGCCCAATAAAAAATCCTTTATATATATCTTATCCTATTTTAACAAATACAATCTGAAAGAAATTTGAAGAATAGGTTATAACAGGAGTTTATAGGTATCATTGTCTGTCCTAACGATCGAATAGATTGCGAAAGAGATAACTATAATTTGGATTGATTGTTACCATATAAAACCTACTACGAAACAGAATTAATGTTAGTTCTTTGTGCAAAAATAATTTAAGGAGGAATCTTTATGTTTAAAAAAAATTGTATTGGTGTTATAATTGGGCAATTTCAATACTTTTGGAAGTTATATTAGTGGGCAATATACTTTTTGTTATTCTGTAGAAAATCAAATAAAAAAATGTAAAAAAAAAGTTTGTGTGTACTTATGTATACGCGTTACAAGTTATACTTCATTGGCTTCAAAATCTTTTCAAAAATTTTATCTTTCGCCTTATTCTACGTTTGTAGAAAAAAACGACACTAACAGTAGAAAAAAGGTATTTAATACATTGAAAGTTTTAATACAAAGAAATACCAACAAAAAATACAATGAAACAAAATGTTGACTATAGCTAACTTCAGGGTGTCCGTTTTTCGTGACGGTGTGCACGCGCTCCGTAAAAATTTACTTTCATCATTTTTCCTTAACGCGCTGGAAGAAGTATAAATTCAATAATATTTAATGTCCAGGAATAACCGTGACCGTGGGTACTCTGAGCAGCATTCCGTTCCTGTATGGAGCGGATGCCATCACAGCTCGTATTGGTCATGTAAACGTCATCATCGTCGCGTTCTTCTCCCACGCTGCTAGACTCGTTGGCTACTCCTTCATTGAGTAAGTATTATTTACCTCTTTATAAATTACTGCACTTATTGTTTGCATTTATATAGATTGTGATTCAACCTAGTCTGTACGAGTTACCCTTATGAATATATTCATTTCCCATTTACCGGTGCTCGTTATTTCGATCACTTGTAAATGTCAATTTACATCAACAAGCAATTTCCACCGTCGACATAATAAATTACTTGTATTACGAGAAACTGAATTAATGGGCACTTATAATATATCACTTACTGTCACTACAAATTATCGGTTATCAGATATAGAATATTGCACCCACTCTACTCAAGAATAATAAACAATATAATAATAAATAATAATAATTTCGACCCTGGCAATGCCACTTTTGATATAAAATAAATAGTACATTTATGAATGGAAACCCAATCTTGTCGATACAACCAAGAAGTTTTATAATGAAAATCCCAAAATGCCAATTTAAGTTTCTGTAAATCGGCTTAGTATATCTAAAATATGAGATAGTGTTAAATATGAAAAGACCAATACTACTATTTTTAATGCTTATAATCTCTCTACTATAGTATCATGTAACGCTGAAACATCAATGTTTCTTATTTAATTAAAACTAATAAGGAAACGTAGAAATAGAAGTAGACTGTTCTGAAATATCAGTAGACACGTGTAATCAAATATAAGACGAATTAATTCAGGTTAGTTACTTCATCCTTAGGCATTATAACACAGTTTACAAGATTATTGTATTTCCGACGATATAGCATTGTCAAGTTTATGAGCACAACGATGTTGAGTGGGACGATATCAAATGCTTGAGTACGTATGAGTACATGATACATAAGTTTCCGTATTCTGTGGCCACTTTTGACACTTGGTACATTATTGAATTTTAATAAAAACATTTTTAAATCAATCTATTTTAATGCTGAATATTTCTATAATGCGACATTAAAGCATACTTATTATAGATATGACAAAGGATTTTTCAAATTTCACTGATAGTTCCAGAGGTTGACGCTTTAAAAAGTCAATTGTCTTGACATTTATAATATACTATCTTCCCACCGTAACTTCGTAAGGTTGGATTATAGAAAAATGAGATTAAAACTTCCGTAATTAAATTAAATGGCAACTGAACGTCGATCTGTCAATATTTTTGAACATTTGAAAATACTATATTCTGTCTCGATCACTTTTTATATGGACTTAATTTTTCAAACCAAATTTTTATATTTTCTTTACCATTTTTTTTTTCGTACAAATCTTAATTGACAACTACAAACACAACAAAAATGAGTGCGTTTAACCGACACACGCGATGGAAGTAAAACTTATATATAAATCATAGTAATCTGTTCGTACTTTACTATATTTTGTTTACTTTATAACAAAGAGTTGCTAATAATATTTCCTGTGTTATTTAAGTTCCGAATTAGCTGATAGATGGTACCATGGATAATGAAGCTTTGATTTAATTTGTTACATACTTACATTTAAACTATTGTATGATTTTTATTATTATTCAATTTTTTTTTCTCAGAAATTTTTGCTTCATTTGTTTATAAACTATTGATTGACCAAAATCAAAAATATTTAAAAACCGGATGGTACAGAGAAGTGACGCCATATTGCCGTAACGAACTTCCGTTGCATTATCCAGCCCAGTTATCTCCTAGTCACGCCTAAATAAGTTTTACTTCATTAGAAGTATTACACAAACGAGTGCAGCCGTTCTAACGTGATGTACTTTCATAAATCAAACAATTAATTTGTATTTATATAAGACCAGCTTTTTCTCGCGACTTCGGTATAGTAAGCAGTACTTTTTTTTCTAATTTTTTTTTTATATTATAGGAGGCAAACGAACAGACGGGTCACCCGATGGTAAGTGATCACCGCCGTCCATAGACACTAGCAACACCACAAGTCACAAGTGCGTTGCCGGCCTTTTATAGAAGTATACGCTCGTTTGTAATGGAAGGTAACCCTATGTCTTGTTCTGTACTCTTGTCGAGGTGTACGCCAAATTTCACAATGATCGGTTGAGTTGTTAAGGCGTAAAATTGTAACAAACAAACAAACATATTCACGTTTATAATATTAGTAAGGGTTTATAGTCAGAAGAAACAACTTTGAGTTGTTTATGCGTAATATAGAATTAAGTAATTTTTGCATTATGGATACGAATATGAGCAATATTAATGTGTTTATCATGTCATCTATTTTCACAAGTAAGAATAAACTTTTCTCATATATTTTTTTACGTAAATTGAGTTACAAAACTGGAGAACAATGGACACCTGCGCGGGTCCGCTCAGATGACCTTCGTAAATGATTGATCGTGACAAATATGTTCGTGAAGTTTATTTTCCACACGTGAACAAAGATAGGAATGTAGATAACCGAAATGTTACGTTACTGGAACACGTGAATTTTTTGTTGCGATCGCAAACAGCGGCGTTATATTTTAGTTGTTCATTTTTTATTATCTCAAAGTGGTTTCGACTGAGTCGGTTCGTTCAGAGGGCTTGTTTGATATAATTAATTTGCATTATTGTGGTTTAATGTGTAGTATAAAAAGGACTGGTTAGTTTTTTAGGTCTAAGTGCTTAGATTATAATCTCGCCTGATATTTAATGATTATGTGGTGTAATATCGTAAATCCTAGAAAGGCATCGGCATACAATTATGCAAAATTAATAAAAGAAAGTACTATGGCTAGTCAAAACTGAATTTATTTTTTCTTAATATATTGTCTCCTAGCTTGCACTTTTTCAAACAAATATGTCAATTTGCACTAGTGAAACCTATGGTAACGTGAACGCGCAATATTTAACATGGCTCCAAAATATAAAAACAAGTGACAATTTGATCAAATACATTGAATTTTTTTTTGGCAACTAATCTTTCAGATTCTTACTGCCATTATCAAGTAGGAAATTACAATTATCGTGTCATAATTTCAATGTTCTGAGAAGATGGTATCCCCTTTTTTAGAAGTTTTCTGGCACTTTTTCTGGTATATCAAAATCATGTTCCGTGGTATTTTATTTTTCTTGCATTTCACGTGTGCACAATACCTGAATTATTAAATAAAATGCCATAAATATTACAAAATTTAGAGTTAAATAATACAAGATAATAGAGTTAAATAATAATAATGGTGGTAGAGCCACGCTAATGGTAGTAGAGCTTACTGGTTTCAACATGAATGGGTCGGCTCGCCCGGGGTAGTACCACCCTCTCACAGAACTCCGATGTGAAGTAACAGTGCTTGCATTGTTGCGTTTCGTTCGGCCATTGAGAGCGCCGGAGGCCCACCTCCCCTACCATCTCCTCTCTCCAAGGGTGGCAACGCACTTGCGACTCCTCTGATGTTGTTAGTGTCCATGGACGGTGGTGATCAATTAACATCAGATGACCCAACTGTTCGTTTGCCACATATGACATTAAAAAAATACAAAATAATGAATAAAATACAAAAGCTATTACATGAACTAAGATCTCTCAAATAACTCTCAAACTACATTTTAAAGGCAAGAAATTCCATTGTCTTTATATCATCCTTAGTTTTTAAATATTATTAATGTAAGTGACCAGTTCTGAACATTTTTCGTGCGCCTACGTAGGTGCTTGACGTCAGATTTTCAATTTTACGAGTAGTAATCAGCTAAGCGGTAATTAAAAAAAGTTCTACCACAATGGTTACATCACGTGCGAAGTAAGGGAGGGTTGCTGGTTAAAATAAAACAAAAGTAAATTGCCAGTGAGGTTGTTTAACAGTTCTTGTGAACACGATTCCAAGTTTTCAGTGTAAAAGGTGACAACGCCACAGTTTCACCACAAATACTACGAGTGCGCTTTTGTACGTACACGGGAAGTTCTACGTGCCCGTACGAAATTATCTCGTTTGTCACAAGAATTTTGAGTTGAAAAGTACATTCCGGTTAATGTTCTACCTGTAATTATCTGATACGTTAATTATATGAGTTGTCTAAGTAAGCAATTGTCCAAAAATATAGTCCGGTAACTTTAACAAACGTAGTACTTATACAGTAATCGATAAATCATGCCTGTTTTATTTGAAAAAAATTTTAAAAACCGAGCGAATCTTAAATCTTAATTGTTTAAAAATATTTATAAAATTCAATTTAATGTAATATGAATTGTTTTATAAAAGTTTAGAGACTAACAGAACTAAATGTAGGAAAAAAAAAGATAATTATACTTCCACACATGTAACGAGTAACTATATACCTTTATATACTCGCATAAGTGACGAAGTTTAATTTGAATACCACTTAGTACTGAATATATTATTTAATAAATAATTAAAATTAATAAGTGATTAGTATTTTAGTATATAGAAATTTAATATAGTTGCATTTCTCGTATCTCGGTTGCTTGATATCGGAAAGTCGTTAAGCAGTGGAATTATCCGGCTGTTTCGCGTCAGGTTATCAAGGACTTTGGAAAATGTCTGCCAGTAAGGAAGTTCAACGGCTCTTTTGTTACTCAAGCACTGTGTTCGTAGCACTATGGATGTGGAACAAAATATAGGAGTACGGCGGGAAGAAATTACATTAATATAGAATTAATACACTTATAAATTTTCATTTCTAATTTACTAAGTAAAAGTAACTCTTAAATGACAACAGTCTTCTTAGGATTACTACTCAAAATTGCAGAGTTGCGTTTTGCTTTGAATTTCCGTCTTATTCAAGTAACTTTGCAATCATGCTTGAAATATATTCATTTGAGAATGTAACTTCATCCAATGGCCATTGTAATGCATGTTGGTAAAGTAAATACCTGTGCTTGCCTATTCTATGGATTGTAAACAAATAGTTAAATAGTTTATTTTAAATTATTAAACGATTTTAAAATAGATGCACACATGAGTTTGCCAATTCATAGAGTATAAAATTGCTTCTTGATCGTGTCGCACCTAAGTAGGGTCGGCATAACATGTTTTCTTCCTTGATCTTTGGCCTAAAGTTCTACGGTGGACTATCTAGCCAATGATAGATCATTATCTAACGTTTTCAATTTTAAGGTCTTCCACTGTTACCTTACGAGTAAAGGTATATACAAAATAAGACCATAAGTGCAGATGAATTAAAATTAAAAGTCAATAAATAATTTGTTTTAAAATTACCTTAAACTGTTATGGCTCATTAAAAAATTATTCCTTACAGTAGGTACGTAATTTTGAAATACTTTTAAAATGTAACCACTTTAAGCGAAGCCGACACACTACTAAGGTACTATGGTTGAGTAATTGTTGCAATTTACACATATTAAAAGTGTAAATAGTTAAAATAATATAACGGTTTGCGGTTGCAAGTCAAACCACGTCCTAAGACACAAAGGCCCGATAGCGAATGCCCTTTGAACTTTATCCCACGGGTCTGGAGAGAATGCGGTTTCGTGACGCGGGACAATTACAGTTTTCAAGCTCGGATTGCAGGTGTCCGAGTAAATCACCGACTTAAAAGACCTAACGAACTGTATACATCCTGTATTTAGTGACACTTTTAGTAATTAGTTCATGTTTTTTTTACTGTCAATGAGTGAGTGACAAGCGCGGTTAACGTTAAAAAGGTATGAGTAATCTAGAAAAAATCTAGTTTCTCGGAAATGGTAATAATTATGCGGTAAAACCTACATTTTGTTAGATTGCAAATAGCTCATATTTTTTCTACTTCATAATACTGTTAACTAGTAGGTATCATAAGCGTTTACCTGTTATTATAAATTGTTGCGAATAATTCTTAAAAGCACTTTAATAAAGCATAAGATTATCTTTCGTTCAGTTCGCGTGCACTGCAATTTTTTTTGTAAAGTTATTGAAAAATTATTCTACAGTAATATCTATTGTAAAGTCTTTTTGTAAACAATATTTATTATCTAAACAAGGAAATTATATTCCATGCCATAAAAGACTTTAATTATATAAGTTGTTTTTTTTTGGGGCAGTGAGAGGAAGGAGAGGGAGAGGGGACGGGGAAGAGGGAAGGGAAGTGGGCCTCCGGCGCTCTCACTGACAGAACGAAACGCAACGCAACGAGCACTGTTACTTCACGTCCGTTTTCTATGAGAGGGTGGTACTACCCCGGGTGAGCCGACCCATTCATGCTGAAACCAGTAATAGCTTCAGCGTGGCTCTACCACCTACATTTGGTTGTGTGTCACATTTAACGTTTTTAGTTTACTTTGTCACGTAGTCTCAATGGTTTTAAAATGATTTTCTATTGTAAACTATTATGTTGTTAATATTTAACAGTTTAGGTAAATATTACAAGAGCAAGTACTGGTAGTTATTTTGCGTTGACTTAATTTACTTTTAACCTCAAAAATTATACAATATATTAAATATTTAATAAAGAATAAACTTAGGGCGAGAGATAGGCTTATAATTAAAAAAGAATCAAGGAATCGGGTGGAGTGAGTTTCAAGTTATTAAGCATACTAAGGGACAGAAAGACGATGCCTTTTATAGAACGTAAATAATACAGACAATATATATTCTTACTTTTTAAATAAACAAGAGTTACTAATTATCTTCTATATCATTTTTTTTTATGTCAAAAGGAGCCAAACGAACAGGTGGGTCACCTGATTTTAAGTGATCACCATCGTCCATAGACACTTGCAACACCAGGGGAGTCACAAGTACGTTGCCAGCTTGTATATGGGGAGG
>MU159170.1:62096-94087 GCA_015888305.1 Antheraea pernyi | reverse complement strand
AAAGGAGAAAGGCGAAGGGAAACGGAGAAAGGAGGTGGGCCTCCGGCGTTCTCACTGACCGAACGAAACGCAACAATGCAAGCACTGGTACTTCACGTCGGTGTTCTGTGAGAGGGTAGTACTACCCCGAACGAGCCGACCTATTCATGCTGAAACTAGTAATAGCTTCAGCGTGGCTCTACCACCTTCTGAATAAAATGATAAAAGGTCTGTCGTTATATAGGCATCTTACGCAAAAAGTACTGGATAGATTTAGATGAAGTTTGATTATGATGAATTTCTACTGATATACCTTAGTTTAGAATGAAAGTAATATAAAAAAATATCGCATTTATTAGAGTTTTAAGAAACTATGATTTTCGTAACCACTACTTTCCTTGTTGTGTGGATGTAGGGCAAGCGACGTGGAGCGCATACACAAGAGAGGGAACGTAAACAGATAACATTGCTACAAATAAATTTTGTATACAAACTAAAATTTCGCTTTCACTTTTTTATCTTTTTTCTTTTGTACATAGAGTGTAGTTTTAAGAAAGCAAACAATGCAATAAGGCCGATTTTATTAACTAGTAGAATATAAAAACATTCCTTCACATACCTTTTATATAAGTAATATTATTAAATTTGAGGAAATATATTATACAATGTAAAGGAATTCATGTCAACAAAGGATTGGTTTAACTGACTCGCATGTCCTACATGAAATCTAGTTACTTTAAATTAAAGCCGGGTAAAGTTTTGTTTGAATTACGTGTGTCGAATGGGTCATAGTGTGAACTCAATAATTCATACGCGAATTTATCTAACAACGTTCCTGGAAGCTATCAAACTTTGGCCCGTAGACAATCCAATCGTGGTTTTGGTTCAACATCAACTTTTGCATACAAACTTTACCTGCAGGTTGTTCGAGTTATGTCAGAACGTTTTACACAATTGCATTCATTAATCGATTTACTTAGTATCTGATTCAGAGCAATTAGCTAATAAGAAACCTCGATGTTAATGGTAAACTAATAATTATTGACTCATTTATCTTATTAAATTAACTCCTTCAACAGTTCTTAGTTTTTGTGACTTATCCGTATATAGCGTATTCTTACCATTTTTTTCAATAATTGTATGCTTTTATGTGATTATTTCTTGGAGTAACTAGAGTGTTCAGACACTGCGTTGATCGAGATAGGTTTGAATCCTTCCAAATGCAGAGTTGGATCTTTCGGTGAAGGAAAACATTGTCATGGAACCATAGTATAGTGGTAGGGCTTTTTCTATACTTGTGTGGATAGGTCGATAATCTGTCGCCTATCGCCTATAAGTGCATTTCAACGGCTATATTTCAGAGTCGTTCCTCGTCTAGGGTAAGCATGTTTACCATCTTAGACCCTATCGTCATCTGTAAGTGGTACAGTCACGCTGAAGCTATTACTGGTTTCAGCATGAATGGGTCGGCTCGGTCGGGGTAGTACCAACCTCTCACAGAAAACTGATGTGAAGTAACTGTGCTTGCATTGTTGCGTGTCGTTCGGTCCGTGAGAGCACCGGAGGACCACCAACCCAATACCCTCCCTTCCCCTTCCGCCATCCCTTCCCTCTCGCTCCAAACATTGGCTGGCAACGCACTTGCAACTCCCCTGGTGTTGCTAGTGTATATGGACGGTAGTGATCACTTAACATTAGGTTAAGGACCCACCTATTCGTTTGCCTCCTATGATACAAAAAAAATCAGGTGATATTGTACTCAAACTGTAAAGCGTATAAATTGTTTGTTTCTTTAAATATATAGGTAGACCAAATTGTACCTACATAGTTCGTTTAAATACAGTATTACTATCTCACGAGAAGTACATGACTTACCTTTTTTATACTATTGGTGCCAGACGAATATACAGGTCACCTGGTAAGTGATCACCACCATTCATGGACATCTGCGACACGAGAAGAATCACAGATGCTTACCAGCCCTTGCGAAAAGGAATAGGCTCGTTTCTTGAATGGATTCGTTGTGGGCTGTCTTTTATTTATTAATTCTAATTTTGTGCTTACACCTTAATCCCTGTAAGCATTTTATGGAATTTATATTGCGTTTGTCAAATTTTATCATTATTGTTTATAAATATCCTAATCGAATTTGACTGTAGTGATCAGATTTATGCTTTGAAAGTCCTCTGTCGGTTAGTAAAAGTCTAATGAGAATTAGTTTAACCTTTCCGGAGATTATGTTGGATAAACAATAGACGTTTAATTTTATTTATATACTAGCCGACCCGTGCCCACTTCATTGGGCGGTAATAGGCATTATCAAGCTACAACTTTTCTCTAGAACTCTTTTTTTTTTTCTCGAACTGACTACGCTATTGGCCATTTTGGAAGCCTCTGTAGCTTCACCGGACTACACGCTCTAGAACTCTATTATATATCTATCATAGTTAAGGCAGCGTTCGTAAGAAACGTTTTAGTAGTTCCTGCGATTACCCCTTACAACGTCACAAACTCACAAACTTTACCTCTTTATAATGCTAGTATAGAAGTATAGATTTGAAATCTCGCAGCTAATTTTTTGTTACGGTTAATATTTACACTTAGAGTAATAATTAAGTAATATTCCTTTGTACTTATCACATAATTTGAAAGTGTATGGTGTAGGTACAATAGAGGTTAAATAAATATTCAGTTGGTAACTAAAGATATGATGAGATGAGGTAATTTTACAGAAATATGCTCGAAAGTTTGACTATGTCTTTAATTATATCATATATACCAGGTGAAAGGTTAAACACTCGCAGTATTCTACGATATAATACTTCATGGTCACATTTGACATATAAAATAATAATATCAAAACAAATATTGATAAATAACAAAGAGAACCTAAGTTAAAGTTTGTTCAAAGACTTTCAAAACTATAAACACAATCGTAATAAACCTAGGTGCAATAACCGGTGCCGAAAGTTGTAAGGGAGGGAGTAGCCCGGAGTTAATAACCTTCGATAATAAAATGGACAATAAACCCTTTTGTTTTATTCATGACATTCCCACATTCACTTTCAAGTGAAAGCGAAATCACCCGAGGTCTTGACACTGTGCTTTAATTTTTGTATTTTCTAGACAATAAGGTCAAATATTAAGCAGCTATTTTTTAAATTGATTTAGGACAAGAATCGAGTGTGGAGTATCCTCCATAAATATTGCTACTAAGTAAACTTTCAGCCTGTATAGTTTAGGTACTTTAGTTATTTTCATTTCTAATCTTATTTGCGATAACCTTCTAAGAGCAAAATAAGTTTATGAGCGTAACACTTTCATTTAAGTCATAAATAAGATATTACAAAAATATTAGATATCACTTTCATTGACTCATGTCTTTAAAATGTATATTGAAGTTCCCTTACCTGTCAATCTATCTTAAGAAATAAACCCAGGTAAAGAAATGATTTTTTTTCCCGCTTCCCGCTTTTATTTTTATCTTTAGATTAAATAAAATATGAAACATTATTAAAACGATTTTGAGTTACAAAATAATGTGATCCTATTTGTGTAAAAGTTGAATTCCCCGCAAGATATTGACTTTTAAGATTAATTTTATGTCTTTTCACTTTAGATAGCGGGGCTAACAGTAAAGTTATCCATAAACCAAGTCATAATACGAGGGGGCGACAAAGTAACACGTATTTTTCATTGGGCGTACTTTATTCACCATAAAGGCAAGATGATATGAGCCTTGCAAGAGTGCAGTCACATACAATGTGGCAGACCATCTATGAACTAAGCAATAAATCACTTCAAGCGTTATGACATTTTGTAATAATTGTTGGAAGAAGTGCGTTGTTGAAAACAAAAGAATATCTAATAAGTGATGATGGGTTAGATGTCTAGACATTGCGTCGATCGACGTAGGTGTTTGTATGCTGCAATTACCTGGACCCTTCGGTGAAGGTCTAGTTAATAACTACCCCTATAAAACCCCCTATAAAAATATATTACCTAGCTCCAGTGTGTTCCAGCCGTATCACTTGAAAACAAGTCCTCGTCTAGATTCAGTTCCAGTTTCCAGTTAGGTTAAGTTCAGATTCAGTGTTTACCATCTTAAGTCAACTGATGTATAATAACATTAGAGGAGATTATGGTCAAACGGTAAGATGCATTAAAGTATAAAAATATATGTATCATTTAATTTAATTTCAGTGAATATGAAACGATAGATAAAAGTTCTATATAATAGATTTTTCAAATAACTGTATAATAAACCCATAATAAAATATTCATACATGAATGCTTTTTATTTATTTGATTTCACATAAAATTCGCAAATCTTTTAAATTATAATTTCACAAAGGCTATATGATACCCGCGACTTCGCGTTAATTATTATCTTCTTCTTCTTCCTAGCGTTGTCCCGGCCTGGTGCCAGGGTCCGCTTTCCTACTTAACTTTCTCCACTTTGCCCGGTCTTCGGCATCCTTTTGTGTGAGGTTATTCGCCTTTATGTCCGCCTTTACCACGTCCAGTCAGCGTTTTTTGGGTCTGTCGCGGGGCCTTGGGCCTTGTACAGTGATGTTGAGACATCTATTTCCGATATAGTCAGGAGACCTGCGACTTATGTGACCGTACCAGCGGAGACGACTCTCCTGCAGCTTGTCTGCGATGTCACGTACTCCAAGACTACGACGGATGTGTTCGTTTCGAATGCGATCTAACCGCGTAATGCCACACATTAATTATTATCATAACAATATATTTTATGTACAGAGAAAATAGCATGAAAAAATTGAAAGCAAAAATAAAATTTTGTATAAACAATTGATTTAATTTTTCGTAATCCTTCTAAAATGATAGTTTCTTAAAACTTTACATTTCGTTCTATATTTTATTTAGATAAGAATCAAATATTTAAGAGTCAATTTAAAAACAAAATCGCAATCTATTCGGTAGTTTTAGTGATGTGCCCACAACGTCATACATATACCTACGTAGGTATATGTATGTATATACAAAACTTTTTATTTTAAAAGATAATGAGCTGGCTTTAATAGGTATTTGCAATACTTTTAACACTTAACATATAAGTGATATTATCTCGAGGCTCGCACGCCCCGACGCGACCGTGACAGTCATATCCAGTTTTAACCTATAATTTGTCATATCCTCGGACAACTAGAACGCAAAAGTTTAAAACTTAAATCTAACATTAACTTGTTAATGTTTACGTCATATACAAAGTCTACGGTATTTAAACAGTTTCCGTTTGGAGAATAACGTTAACAACTTTGTTTTTTTTTTCATCCTATTAGTGTACACTAACTTTTATTTTTGTCACACAGATATTACTAACATAGTATTACTATTACTAGCAGGCATCAGCCGTCAGCGAGGTCGTCTGCATTTTTTTTTTATTGTAGCACTGCAAAAGTACTGCCCTATACCTGATGGTAAACACAGTACAGTCCAAAAACAATGGCGACCACCGAGTGACACATTATCCATCGCCGGTCGCTGCTGCTTTATTCAGCAGGGTGCACCACGAGCAGGTGAAGTTGATTTGGGTGTCTCAAGTCATATGATGTTATTCGACACCCCTTACACCCCAAAACCATTTATATATTACTAGCTTTAATCAATGGTTTCGCTCGCATTAATGTATATTTAACTTATCCCTAGAGACAGCATTATTTTCTTAATTAAAAGTATTATATTTCCTGTTCTGTATCCATCGCAATGTGTATACAAAATTTTACGATAATCGGTTGAGTAGTTAAGGCCTGAATATGTAACAAACAAACAAACAAATAGACTTTTTCATTTATAATACTAGTTAGGAGTAGGGAGACACCGGACAATATCTTCGTGTAATTTTAATGGATTACGCAGCCAAGATAACTCTCAGATGTCAAGGTTTTATCCAATTTACTAAACGTTTATCGTTCTACTTTGGCTGATTTAAGCAATAAGTTCGTAGATAAATTGGTTGGTGAGTAGTTCATAATCTTTTTAACACTTTATATATAAGTAAAAATCGGAGATGAAGGCTTGGATAACATGCACTTGGACTCACTCGCGTTCAGATTCGCTCTACGTACACTGGCGCAACACGATAATCAATGCTTCTATAATTATTGTACTGTGCATTATCTGTGTAGCTGGTGCTTAATTAACATCGGCAATGGTGGCCGTGAAGACTATCAGCTAAATGACCCTCTATCCCGATTATAAAACAAGTTTTGGGTATTTATTTTAAAGGGGTATCTACCTCCGGCTAATTTGTTTATGTCCACTACCTATAACCCCGCCCTGAGTAGGTTTGGTGGATGTCGCCCTAAGATATATACATGGATCCTTACTAACTAGTTAATACATCCTAAGAAGTGAATTCGGGAAAATTTTATCCGCATTTCTTTATCAATAGTTGACCACGCCTGCTATTTTTACGAAATTTATAGGAGCAGATTATAGTTAAATCTCATGCTACTGTGTAATATAATTTAATACGTAACAAAGTCATATTTCAAACACAAGAATATAGTCATTCTAATTCTATTACTACTAACTAAGATTATGCAGAACCGTATAATACCAATGATTATCCCTTAAGTCTATATTGGTGCGATATAATTGGATGCAAGAGGCCATCTATTGATAATAATTGTCCACGTAGCGTTCTGTTATCGTAATATTCTATTACTATTATCGTTCATATATTCAGCTTAGGATCAGCGGTGTGTAGAATATTAATATGTGATCAGGATTGTCTACCAGATTCTGGTAAATTGGTAATATATATGAAAACGCAGTAACCGTTAATGAACACGTTGTTATGTTAAATTCATATTCGAACCAATTTCTTTAATTATACTATTCTTTATGTATGTCTGTAAAAACTTAGATAAGTTGGATTTAATAAAGGACCAACATAATCTAAATACTAGAAATAATGACATGTAATTCCAAGCCTCAGGGTCACTATGACCCGTTAATGAACACGTTGTTATGTTAAATTCATATTCGAACCAATTTCTTCAATTGTACTATTGTATTGTATGTCTGTAAAAACTTAGATAAGTTGGATTTAATAAAGGACCAACATAATCTAAATACTAGAAATAATGACATGTAATTCCAAGCCTCAGGGTCACTATGACCATTAACAGATTTTAAGTAATAGTGTTAGATTTTGTAATAAAGTCCCAACGCACATTACTGATTTGCCAGATAGTAAGTCCAAGCATGTCAAGCGGGTTTTAATATCTAAAGGATGTTTTATTGGGTGGATTAATATGTGAACTATAGTGACGTTTGGAAATGACGCCCCTCTCTGTGCATCCGCAAAAACTAATGTAACTATCTACTATATCTATGACTATGCGTGTTCGTAAAAAACATGTGATATATATAATGAAAAGATAAATCACAGCGAGGTTTTTCTCGATGAGTGGGTTGTATTCCGAACTGGTGATAGTTTTGATCTTCATAAGTGCCCTCTCAGGGCCTAAATTTAATAAAAAAGTACTAGTTTATACTCGCGACTTCTCTACGTCGTTGTTTATCTTAACAACGGCATTCACTACGGGATACGGCTTTGCAGCAAAAATACTATTTTCTGTTATACTTCGAAACTTCATTATTATTTCTCAGAGCAAACTACACGTCAAAATGTCAGATACAATGTAACTATTAAAATAGATAACCTCCTAATATTGTATTAATAATAATAATAATGTTGATTCTCTATATATACCAGTGTTGGGCCAAAGATATCCTCCTAAATGGAGGTAGAGGCATAATAATCATAATGTATTTATGATTTTATAAATTTATAATTATTTCTTTTTGGTACACGTCATTGTTCGAATCTCCGGACATCGAATAAATCTTCTACAAGTCAATTAATGCCTCACAAAATTATAAAAACATGGTGTGTCCTAAAGTCACTTAATAGAAGTGAAAATTTTGTGTTGCGGTAAAAATAAATACAACAAAAAACTTAATGTCACGTGGAGTTCCCAGGTGGTCGCTCATTCAAGTACTAAGCGTGCCCCACATTGCTTAAGTTCGGCGATCGGACGAGAACTGGCGTTTTCAACATTCTACCCATAACTGTGTTTCCCTACCACTTTCCTTCACTGAAAAAGTTTGGGCATCATAATTTCAAAAATGATGACATATCACCATGCACCGATAGGTATGTTCCAGAACCTGCATTTATTCCACACACAACACATCGCCATGCTATATTATAGCCATATCGTCACTTAAAAGGCATTCTCCCCATAAAAATGTTGAGTTCAAAAATATTTACACTTTGTAGGTTATTTCTCATAATCATTTTTATTTAGTGTTAAGTGACGATATGGTACGGCATGGCAATGTGTTATGTGTGGTAATTTAAATGCATGTTCTGAAACACACCTATCGGTGCACGGTGATATGTCTTCATGAAGATAATAGTAGTCAGGCAGGTCAGCACCATTCCACGATGTACTAATAATGCAAAACAGTGTATTAATCATTAGGTCGATAACATTTTCTCATAAACCTCTATTTCAAATCAAAAATACTTTATACAGTTTAGGCCCTAATAAGGCGCTTATGAACGTCAAAACTACCAGCGTTTCGGAAAACAACCCAATCACCGAGAAGAACCGGCAAGAAACTCGATCGGGTCCATCTTTGTAACATATATATATATATATTTCAAATACATTATAGGTTACAGTACCATTTTTAGTGGATGCACAGAGAGGAGTTAATTCCAAACTTCACCATCGTTCACGCATTGATCCACTCTATAGTAAGTAACCTTTCAACACTAGAACCCGCTTGACGTGGTGCTTAAATTTACAGTCCGGCAAATCGGTAATGTGTTTTGGGACTTATTGTAAAACCTAATACCTATACCTAAGAAACTGTTACTGGTTTTGCTAAGTCTGAAACATGGGACGTATTTACTGTTGGTTCTGTTAACCATACTAGTATATAATTGCAGTCAAAATATATTTAGAATAATTTATACAGAGGATACGCATGTTTGTCTTGCCCTATCCATTTAAAGGGACCTTAATGTGGACCGACCACTAACCGTGTGACACCACAAAGTCAATTCTCGAGAGGCGTGTCGGTTTTATGTAGACGAGGGTTTTTAGAGACAATTTAATTATATTGGCCACCTGAGCTGAACTATAAATTATTTAGTATAAAACTCAAAGAAATTTGTAAGTTATTTGAAGTTGCTTATCCTCATTTTAGCTTCAGCAGTTACAGCTATACTCTATTTAATTATTAGCAAAATTCACAAAAGAATCAATGAAATACAATCTTATTAGGATTCTCCACAAGCGTTTCAAATACACAATTATATTAAGCTAGCTGTGACCCTCGGTTTAACTCATGTATTAACATCGACATCGCTTGTAATTATAAAAAATATTGTCAGGCGATTAGGTAAGAGAAGGCGAATAAAGCATGACTAATTCTTAGAGGGTTAACCTCGTATTTGCTTAGATGATATTGGCATTTACCGTTCGGCTCTGCTCAGTAATGGTTAACTCATCCTTGGACCCCGATTCCCGGTGTTGCTCCACACGGCCCGTCTTCATTATTATTTAATTATTTTTTAGTGTACTTTTTAAATTGCACTACGCTTGATAGTGGCTCCTCTTCTAGGGATTATACCATGATTTTAGATAATTGATAATGTTTTTCAATAAATCCTTATGAATACGAATGTCAGTTTGCTTGTTTGTTACGCTTTCACGACTTAACTACTGAACTGATATATATTAATATCTTCAGTGGTCCAGTTAAGTACATAGGGACAACTTGTTGTTAGTGTTGTTTTCTGTACTGGTGTTTACTTTCACCTCGACAAGTACTGTTCCCGGGGGATATATCAAGTCTACATTTCAAATATGTTTGATAACTTCGGTGACTAATTAACGCGTTTAGACACCAAAAACATAATCTCATGAGCTTTATATGAATAGTTAGGTAACATATTATTAAACCGAAGTAATTATTTTATTTGTTAAAAAAGCCTAAATAAATGTAGAAGATTTTGTTGACCGTAGAAATTAAGTTGTTTGGAAATATGTAAATGTGGTGTTTAGGCGAACAACCCGCATTGCCCTTTGTTGACCATCGCCTACAACATTGGGACCGCTCCCGCGCGTTTCGCAAACAACAAACCCGCGTACTGGTTCACTATCCGTACAAACATTACAATATACCTATTTAAACAATTTGAATTAAAATGTTATTATTGCGTATATATTCATTTATACTTTATAAGTTTTAACATTTGACCACAATCTCATCTGACGTAAAATGATGACGTGGTCTAAGGTGGTAAACACGCCAAACCTTTAGACTGACTCTCAAGTGCACCCGCTAGAACAAGAGCTTGACGACAGATTTTCAACTCGAGAGTTGTAGCCAGCCTGACGTAGAAAAAAGAATGCGTTTATTAGTTACTGAGTTTGAGATGTTTGCTACATTCTTTGTTAAATGGGGTAACGCAGAAAATAAAACTTGGCGATAGCAATAATCCAGCTGTACAACAAATTGTCGTCAGTACACAGTTCCACTGCCCTATATTTCATTTTATTTTTGCGCTGAGCTTCAAAATGTGTCATTTGTCTTTGCAAAGGAAAAATAACAGCGACTCGTACATTAAACTATTTAAAATCTTTTCATGACATTTGTCTTTTGAATTTTACTTTAAAGCTATGATGCCCAGTGGTTAGTGTGTCTGGACACCTCTTCAATCGACATAGGGTGGAATTCTTGCAAATGGGTTGAGGCTTTTGTTGAGGAGAAAAATCATGATGGAATCATGCCATGGTGGTACTTTACCACTCTCGTTTTGAAAATTTGTCACCAAGCTGCTATAGGTGTGTCCTGGCAGAAGCATTCGAGAGCCAGTCCTTCTTGGTTTATTGTGTTTCTCATATTGGATCACATTGGTATTTAACATTAGGTACAATTTTTGCGTAAAATGTTATTGTTTAAACACTTAATCCTATAAAGAATTAAAACAATAAAATTTAAATATTTTCTTTATTGAAAAAAAAATCGCGAGAAACTCAAAAATATGACTTTAGTCGTTTTGTTACGTATGCATGGTTGTGTCGCGTGCAAAAAATCTATTGAATCCTCTAGGATGTTCCCACAAAGTTTAAATGAAATCGGAAATAGTGCAGTAACAATTTTTGCGCTTTTTTGGACGGTTTTAAATTGAATGACCTATATGCGGACGTAGCTTGTAGAACAACACGGGCCTAAACTGCCACAGCCACGAGATGAAGTGACTCGTGCGATATGAATGGACCGGAACACTAACTTGTTCAACGGTTCCACTGTTTTGATTTACTGAACAACTTTTTGTTAGCTGTGATATTTCGGTTATAGTCCACACGTGACTTGTGTGTTAATATCCGGAAAATAAGTGACTTCTGAATTGCTCTCACGTGTTAGTTGCCATTGTGTCGTATTTGTAGTTATTTATCATAAGGTACACCTATGTTTGCGGAACAATAGCTTATGTTTATAAGTTTTTGCGTTTTAAAAGTTGTTTGGTATGTTGTAATATTTATCTTGGATTTTATTTCTCATATGCTTGCAAATTCAATTTTTTTGAGTTACGGCCAGCTGTATCGTATACTATTTGATACCTGCGTCATCCTCTGAGTCGTTTGTTGTCTTGACAAAGTATTTTATGTATGAAGGAGAAAAGTACCACACCACTTGCTCATTTTCACCACGATGCAAAAGCATACATTGCTGATCACGTAGTATTTATAAAAATAACACTTTCTTAAAAATTTAAATTAAGTGAAGCTATTGTGATAATCTTTTAGACAAAGGCCAAGTGACTAAGAATAAAAAAAAGATTAAATCTTTCCAGTAACTTTTGAGAGATGCGTACACAGCGGTTGACCTCTATAATTTTATGTATATAGATTAGTATATCTTATCATATATATTCGTTATTTTTATTATATTTATATTCAGCGACTGGACATCCTATTTCGCTTGGGCGTAATTGAAAAGCAGCGATGCAATGTTTATTAGTTTATTGTAGTGCGCAGGCGGTGCGAGTCGTAGGACTTTTATTTTTAACTTGTATGTTTATTGTTTTGATTGTATACTATATTTCGTTTCAAAGATGAGACATTATCTTTTTTTACCTTTATAAATATTGAGTTAGTTGAAAGAATAAGCAGGAAAACGATATAAAATTACTGACCAAGTAAAGTACTAGATTAGCTTAATTTATTTCTGCACCGTTTGATAATTATAAATACAAAATATATTTCATACTTTGTTTAAAACACTGTTAATATTTATTTTGCTATTTATTACTTATTAACTGCACTTAATCTCAGTTAATGTCGAGTGATAATATAATAGGGGATGGTAATAATCTTGAAATCATTGCTCGTCTCAAATTGAATTGTAGTTTCCAGAACATGCGTATATACAGTTGGCTACTGATTTCTGTTTCAGGGTGTTTTATAAATTTTAACACTTTATCACAATTCGACATGATGTTAATTGACACTGTGCCTAAGATGGTGAAACATTGACACTAAATGGGCCTGGATCTCAAATGTAACTGTTAGTACAGTGGTATAGAGCTTGACAGTAAAATTAGTAGTTCTTAGAGAACGCCGTACCTCCATACAAATTGCAAACATACTGTGTTGTAATCTTGCAGTATTCTTTTAATGCTTAGACTTGAACTTGATTTTACAATGATGTGGGATTCTAAACTGCATCGTTCACGTGTATTTGCTTATCCTATCACTGTTACAAAATATGCACCAACATTATAAAATGAAATATTACATCACACATAGTCTGTACTCGACATCAATTTTAGTTATCTTGACAGATCTTTATTATACTTTGGTTAGGTGTTTAAAATTTTAATAATTATTCCGCCTTTGTTATGAACGTGTATGAAACGAACGTAACCAAAACGGGAACTTTGTTTAGCGTGGCCATAAACTGCAGTAAATGCGGTTGGCGATGTCCTTTGGTCCGTATTTGGAAGCAGCATCTGCGGTCGGTCCGTGACCTTGACCGTTGTGGCGGTCTTTGTCGCGTAACACTGTACAATTTATGACATTACGAGTTACTGCTTGCTGTATCATCTCTTTTATATTTGTAATGCCATGAAAATGTTGTATTATTTAGTTGGAGATTACTACATATCTGGTGTATTCATATTATTTAAAAATAGAAGCATTTAGATAAACTTGAAGTATGGTATGTAATATGGAAGTATGGTAAAATAAAACAAAAGTGTAATTTATATGATGGTCTTCTCTGTAATACATTACTTACTAGCAGCGCTGTAAGCGCAGAAGCTGTAATTTTTAGAACATAAAAGGAGAATTTTAATTAAAAATAATTATTAATATATGTTTTTCATTTCGTTTTTAAACAAACTAAAAATTATTAGTCGAATTTTGTCTTTTAATATAAAATGATTTTATATTTCCTATTCGGTATTACAATGCTAATATATTAATAATTATTTCATTAATTTTATATGCTACTTACACATTTCATTACAAATTTCCTGCAAATTTCGTTTTATATTCAATTTTTTAATTATGTGTTTGTGTTGAAACAGTAAAATGTTATCTCTTCTCACCAACAATATATTAAGTTGTTAGCTTCTTGCTACTCTTAATGTAGATTTAATTTGTCCCTCGAAAATAGTTCACGTTTTCTAGATGAATTATACCCTATGTTCTTTTTAGTATCTCTGACAACGCATATGTAAAATTTCAGGTTGATCGGTTGTGTAGTTAATGCGTGAAGGCGTAACAAACAAACTATATAATATAATAATATTCTATGACTTTATAATATTCACATTGCTGATCTCGTAGTATTTATAAAAATAACACTTTCTTAAAAATTTAAATTAAGTGAAGCTATTGTGATAATCTTTTAGACAAAGGCCAAGTGACTAAGAATAAAAAAAAGGCTAAATCTATCCAGTAACTTTTGAGAGATGCGTACACAGCGGTTGACCTCTATAATTTTATGTATATAGATTAGTATATCTTATCATATATATTCGTTATTTTTATTATATTTATATTCAGCGACTGGACATCCTATATCGCTTGGGCGTAATTGAAAAGCAGCGATGCAATGTTTATTAGTTTATTGTAGTGCGCAGGCGGTGCGAGTCGTAGGACTTTTATTTTTAACTTGTATGTTTATTGTTTTGATTGTATATTATATTTCATTTCAAAGATGAGACATTATCTTTTTTTACCTTTCTAAATATTGAGTTAGTTGAAAGAATAAGCAGGAAAACGATATAAAATTACTGACCAAGTAAAGTACTAGATTAGCTTAATTTATTTCTGCACCGTTTGATAATTATAAATACAAAATATATTATATTTCATACTTTGTTTAAAACACTGTTAATATTTATTTTGCTATTTATTACTTATTAACTGCACTTAATCTCAGTTAATGTCGAGTGATAATATAATAGGGGATGGTAATAATCTAACCTTGAAATTATTGCTCGACTCAAATTGAATTGTAGTTTCCAGAACATGTGTATATATAGTTGGCTACTGATTTCTGTTTCAGGGTGTTTTATAAGCTTTAACACTTTATCACAATTCGACCTGATATTAATTGACACTGTGCCTAAGATGGTGACACGTTGACACTAAATGGGACTGGGTCTCAAATGTAACTGTTAGTACAGTGGTATAGAGCTTGACAGTAAATTTAGTATTTCTTAGAGAACGCCGTACCTCCATACAAATTGCAAACATTATACTGAGTTGTAATCTTGCAGTCTTATTTTAATGCTTAGACTTGAACTTGATTTTACAATGATGTGGGATTCTAAACTGCATCGTTCACGTGTATTTGCTTATCCTATCACTGTTACAAAATATGCACCAACATTATAAAATGAAATATTACATCACACATAGTCTGTACTCGACATCAATTTTAGTTATCTTGACAGATCTTTATTATACTTTGGTTAGGTGTTTAAAATTTTAATAATTATTCCGCCTTTGTTATGAACGTGTATGAAACGAACGTAACCAAAACGGGAACTTTGTTTAGCGTGGCCATAAACTGCAGTAAATGCGGTTGGCGATGTCCTTTGGTCCGTATTTGGAAGCAGCATCTGCGGTCGGTCCGTGACCTTGACCGTTGTGGCGGTCTTTGTCGCGTAACACTGTACAATTTATGACATTACGAGTTACTGCTTGCTGTATCATCTCTTTTATATTTGTAATGCCATGAAAATGTTGTATTATTTAGTTGGAGATTACTACATATCTGGTGTATTCATATTATTTAAAAATAGAAGCATTTAGATAAACTTGAAGTATGGTATGTAATATGGAAGTATGGTAAAATAAAACAAAAGTGTAATTTATATGATGGTCTTCTCTGTAATACATTACTTACTAGCAGCGCTGTAAGCGCAGAAGCTGTAATTTTTAGAACATAAAAGGAGAATTTTAATTAAAAATAATTATTAATATATGTTTTTCATTTCGTTTTTAAAGAAACTAAAAAATATCAGTCGAATTTTATCTTTTAATATAAAATGATTTTATGTTTCCTATTCGGTATTACAATGCTGATATATTAATAATTATTTTTAATTTCGTTTTATGTTAAATTTTTCAATCACGTTTTTGTGTTGAAACAGTAAAATGTTATCCCTTCTCACCAACAATATATTAAGTTGTTAGCTTCTTTGCTCCTCTTAATGTAGATTTAATTTGTCCCTCGAAAATAGTTCACTTTTTCTATATGAACGATTATACCCTATTATGTCCTTTTCAGTATCCCTGACAACGCATATGTAAAATTTCAGGTTGATCGGTTGTGTAGTTAATGCGTGAAGGCGTAACAAACAAACTATATAATATAATAATATTCTATGACTTTATAATATTAATTAGGATTTCCTACCTTCACTTCTTCTTTCTTTTCGTTTTATTGTATTATTATATATTTCTGAGCTTTATTACTAATTCAAACTATTTAACTTATCAGGAAATAAACAATCAATTACAAAATTACTCATAACATATAAGATAACGGGTTAACAAATACATCGTAAAATATTACTAGAAACATATAATACGGTTGCCTTATAATTACCATAAATCAACAATTCGATGGAAATTCTTATGAGCCTTCACTACTGAATAGGTACAGTAAAACAGTTTAAAACTGGTTTACCAACTTATCTGTTCATTACCTGTTTGTTCCTTATGTTTCTACGAAAAAGCTTACCTTAAACCATTAGATCCTATCTCGATTAAATTAAATATTTATATTTTAATATATACTTGTGGATTGAATTTAAAGTATTTTATTTAGACTACATCCATCTCCCTGCATTCTGGATGTGTGGCTTCCTCAACATCGTTACTAAGATCGGTCTTGTACAGCTCGCAGCGAATCCTATAACCTTCACCAGGTCGACGCACCGCTTTGTGACGGTTCTACCCACGCTGTGTCTCCTGGTACGCGATCGCTATTCGAAAACATTTTGGCTTCAATAGGGACTTCCATTTTACAAACAATCTTCCCTACCCACCGTCATATAAATCTAGCAATCTGAATACTATTTTTATAACTTTGCTACTGATTTCTGTTTCAGGGTGTTTTATAAGCTTTAACACTTTATCACAATTCGACCTGATATTAATTGACACTGTGCCTAAGATGGTGACACGTTGACACTAAATGGGACTGGGTCTCAAATGTAACTGTTAGTACAGTGGTATAGAGCTTGACAGTAAATTTAGTATTTCTTACGAAGCGAATCATTATGACGGGCTTTTTCGCCATATACATGGTGGTTGCGACCCAGTCAGGCTGTAGAACCCTACCACCCCGCTTTCGCCATTGCCTCGTTCGTTATTCAGCAGGGTGCACCACGTGCAGGTGAGGTTGGCGTGGGAATCTCAAGTCTTATGATGTCATTCGACACCGCTTACACCCCAAATTCTTCATATCACTATATTTTTTACTGGATCATGCAGAGAAAAACACCTCATTACCTTCTAAGTGACCTTAAGTTTTCTCATGAGACTCATATATAGAATAGACATAGCTAACCAATTAATTCGTAGATAAATTGCTGATTCACTTGTTACTATATTATATTCGTAAAAGAACGTATTTTTAGTAAACAACGGTTACAATCAAATGAAGTTTAAAATTTGATAAACCCAATACTATGTTAATGCGGTAAATTGGTACTTCAGTTATTGTAATCTCTAGGACTAATCAAGAGAAGCCGGTCTACTATAGTGCACCATGTACAATCGCTATGAAGTCTTGCTTATTACTGATCGTATACCTGATGTTACAATATTGTACAGAACAGTATGTCAATGCATAACATAATTACATAACTTTATCATTTCTCACACCACAATTAATTGTAGACATATAATAAAATTTTGCTCATCCATAATGTGCATCATTTATATTTCCCATATTATAATTCTAGATACAAAAACTTATAATAGAAAATAGAACCGACTTTGAAAAAAATTACTTTAAAAAATACCTAGTCTTTGATTCGGATAAACCTACTAATATTTCAATCACTATACATTTCTTATTAAATTTTGAGGATATCTCTGATGTATTTTTGAAATTTAAGAGGCAATGTTAATGAAATTAAAACTGGATCCCCTTGAAAATATCTACTTTCCAATAATAATTTAAAAAAATCTAAATCAGTGTAAATAAATGACGAAGTTTCGATATAATACACATAGAAACAAAATACATTTAAATTGCTAATGTTGCTAATGCTTTTTGTAAATACTAGTGGTCCAGGCGTCCAGTGGTCGATATTCGACCATAGTTCATTGATTTTTTAAAGGGATACATATTATAATAATTGAATGTAGAATGAAAAAGGGTCATTGGAACGTAAGAGTAAAATAATACATACAGTCGAGCATAGCAACCTCCTTCACAACCTTTTTTGAAGTACTTTATTGACAGATGTCAAAATGTCTTTTTTATTTACATGTGTGTATATGTTGTGTAACATTGAAGCAGTAGTGTGAGTAATGTATATTTTAATTAATTTAATGTACTTCTAATGCATTTTATATAAACTAAATTTCTGCACTTCTCCTCCATATAAACTTTAACCATGCCAAGTTTCACGTTCATCCGTTCGCCCAATTCCGTTAAAAAGGGATACAAAGATTAGGCTTCACGTATTATTATATAGCTATCTGGATATTCATATTAGGTCACAATTGTAAATGTATAAAAGTGATATACGAAAGCAATTGCTCTGTGACCTTTGGAAGAAAAAAAAATGTTTGAAAAGAAATATGATCGACTTTGAAAAAAATTACTTTAAAAAATACCTAGTCTTTGATTCGGATAAACCTACTAATATTTCAATCACTATACATTTCTTATTAAATTTTGAGGATATCTCTGATGTATTTTTGAAATTCAAGAGGCAATGTTAATGAAATTAAAACTGGATCCCCTTGAAAATATATACTTTCCAATAATAATTTAAAAAAATCTAAATCAGTGTAAATCAATGACGAAGTTTTGAGATAACACACATTAGAAACAAAATACATATGAATTGCTAATGTTGTTAATGCTTTTTGATGTGGGTTAAGAAAATATTAATGAAGAAGAGTAAATATATCTGGATATTCATATTAGGTCATAATTGTAAATGTATAAAAGTGATATACGAAAGCATTTGCTCCGTAACCTTTGGAAGAAAAAATGTTTGAAAATAAATATGAATTCAGTAAAATTAAAAAGCAGAATATCCAAATAAATTATTTAAAAAAACTTTAGAACCCCTTCTGAAAAACCAATTACGCAATGGAAAAGAGAGGGTTTGCAATATATAAATGTTTAAATATATAAACCTTTTTTATATTATATTGATTATTTTGAAGATAACTGAATTCCTTTTAAAACATTTGAATATTGTACTTAGAAGGGCTAAGGATTATAAAATTATTTCACTAAATGTTTCCAATGACTTTCTTTCCCATGTTACCCTACTATCGAACATTAGTCTATTGTGCCATTGCTTATTAAGTTTAGTATCAACCCAGTTCAGACGTTAGTTTCTGAATGGCTTGCATTAAACTTAGATGCTTTTGCGATATATTTGTAACGATGGCCAAAGTTTTGTATTGCACAGGTTTCATTTACCTTGGCGAATACCCGACGGACTTTTGTTAGGTGTATTTCGTTTTGTTTTATATAAAGGAATATAATTTTATGTTTCCAATGTTATGTATTAAATCATACGGGAAAATTTTATTTATACAAAACCATAAAAGCGATATTTAAAAAACCTAAGTAGGTTTAGTAATTCTTCCTCAAATAAATTCAAAAAGTAATTAACTAATTCCGAATGTATTTTCTATCTATTGTTAACTGTTATCTGAGACTTGCGAATTCGCAAACGTTTTAAAAAAATGTATTCTATGCACAAAAGAAAAAACAACTATCAAACCGCTATTTCCACTTCTCCACAGCAAGAAAATACGTACCATTGAAACCGTAGCGGTTTCTTAAAACTTTAATCACTTTTTATTACATTAAGCTATTGTGATCTTTTTTTGTATAAAGTAAGTTTGAAAAGTAGTTTATAGTACAAGCTTACTCGATAGAAATAGTTTCACTATTCAAGATACCCGTATAAGTACGGAATACCGAGCCGTGGGTAATGAAAGGAACTCATTTTGCTCACACTAGCTACTAGCAAACTATACACAGTTCTTAGCAAGTTATGTATGAACTGAGGAGGTAGACACGCTCCGGACCTACTACTTTGATTTGGAACCTCGTTTTGATATTTGGTTCTATGTTGGAATAGAATACGTTTAAATTATACCGAGAAATTGAACTCTGTCTCTATAAAATACCGGGTAATTCTTCCTCAAATAAATTCAAAAAGTAATTAACTAATTCCGTAATGTATTTTCTATCTATTGTTAACTGTTATACGATACCCGCGAATTCGCATACTTTGTTTAACAATGTATTCTATGCACAAAAGAAAACAACCATCAAACCGCTATTTCCACTTCTCCACAGCAAGAATATACGTACCATTGAAACCGTAGTGTTTTCTTAAAACTTTAATAACTTTTTATTAGATGAAGCTGTTGTAATTTTTTTTTGTTGTATAAAGTAAGTTTGAGAGTATAGTACAAGCTTACTCAATGAAACTACTTTCACTATTCAACATTCCCGTGTTGTATAAGTACGGAATACCAAGAAATGGGTTATGAAAGGAACTCATTTTGCTCACACTAGCTACTAGCAAACTACACACAGTTCTTAGCGAGTCATGTGTGAACTGAGGAGGAAGACGCGATCCGTATCTACTACTTTGATTTGGAACCCCTCGTGTTGATGTCTGGTTTTATGTTGGAACAGAATAAGTTGAAATTATACTGAGAAATTGAACGCCGTCTCTATAAAATACCCAATATGATAGCTTTGATTGTATGGTGGTACGTGGCTGGCTAACTAACACTCTCAAGTTGAGAATCTGTCGTCAAGCCCCCACGGATGTTTTTCTGCAGCTACATTTGAGAGCTAACCCTCCTCTACGATTAGAGTGTCTACCATCTTAGATTAAATTATGATTAAGGTCATTAGTGCGATTGTGTTCAAAGGCTTGAAACTTATAAAGTACTCTAGCTATCACATGCGGCTCCGCACGCGTTTTTTTTTAATGTATTTTTTTAACTTTATTTTTGGCAACCATTCTTTTAGATTATTACTGCCATTGTCGAGTAGTTGATAGTATTACAAGTTCTTCTTCCATTTCATTTTTGGCAACCAGTCTTCTAGTAGACTATTACTACTTGTCAAGTGAGGATCGATATTACAAGTTTCTTGATATAATTTTAATGAACTAACAAGATGGTGGTTGTTAGCACTTTCCATGGAGTTTTTGCTGCATCTCAGAATTCATGGTCCTTGGTATTATTTTCCATTCACTTCACTTACGCACAATAAACAAACTATACTACATAAAACACCACCAATTTTACACAATATAGAGTCAAGTAACACAAGATTATAAATTAAAAATAAAATCCACTACAGACCAAGATCACGCCAAAAACTCTTTTTAATGTATTAAAGAAATGTAAAAGTGTAAGTAGGTGAGTACACTAGAGAAATACTTTCTCAAAAACATTTGTAACTACGACACGCACGCCATCTACTGTAACATGTAACGTGTACATTAGATATGTGAATACGAATAGTATATCGAACGGGATGGGATTTATCATCACTCAGTCAAATCGGACCAGTAGTTCCTGAGATTAGCGCGTTCAACCAAACATCAAACTCTTTAGCTGTATATAATAGTATAGATTAAAAAAAGCTTTGAGTTTGCTGCACGAGTAGAAAAAATATGACAGTTAAAAGTCAAAAGTAGCTATTCTAGGTTGCTCTTACCTTTGAAGTTGCAGTGGTATTCCTTTATATGTTACTAGGTTA
The DNA here is from genome assembly GCA_015888305.1 of Antheraea pernyi. Lineage (NCBI taxonomy): Eukaryota > Metazoa > Arthropoda > Insecta > Lepidoptera > Saturniidae > Antheraea > Antheraea pernyi. Next base: position 72,535 of record MU159170.1, on the reverse strand, counting down.
TGTCCGTAGCTTCACTAGCGTTAGCGTTAACGAAGTTTTTGGCCTAACCTTCGAGAATGGTTTTTTTCTTGATACAAGGTTACCCTGTGGCCTTTTCTTACCTCCTCTCTTAAGTAACATTAGTTTAGATTTAAGTAAACTTGCTTTCGTTTAAGTTGAATATTAACTATATTGTCATTTATTTAAACAGAACTCAACATCGGATTTGTTCATTCGTTTTTAGTGCGTACACAAAAGATTTCAATTATTTCTCATGCGAAAAGTTTTTTTTACTCAGTTTGATACAAAATCTAGTTGCAAATAATTTTACGCCTTATACAGTAATATTGTAAAGAATTAATCACCTAAAAATAAATACCAATAAATAACATGCAGTTTGGTAAAAACTTGACACCTGCCTTAAAAATAATGTTCTCATTGATCTAAAAATTGTTTGTGCAATCTATTATGAAGTCAATTTTTTGTCAACCTTCAAATCCGGTCACACAAACCATTTTTAGGGCACAATAGTACATACTGACAAGAATATAATACGTTTTAATAAACTTGATAAGGGCCCTCAATAAATAATTCATTCGGACATTGATATGTTTGAAGCCAAAAAAGAAACATACTTTATTTTTATATTAACAACCGTTATTGATATAAATATATTTAAGATACGGTCGTGGCTTTAACAACATTAAATAAATTGTATAAAATACACGAGTTAACTAACTAATAATGTTAAATTAATTAATTAGTGTTTTAATTTGTGATACTTACAGACCAGTATTATGAATTAGAAATAACATATATTATAAATACAATGATAGAGGTGTGCCGTTACGCATCACAAACAACTCACTTCACTTTTTCGATCACGTCACTGAAAAATATTACAATAATATATATTTTTTAATTATTGAAGTATTAGGAAATTATGATATTTATAAACACTTTGTGCTTAGAGATATGTATGTGTGTTCTTGCCGTGGTGAAGTGGGGCAAGCTGTGAGGTGCGTATTCGTAGGAGAGTATATAAACGGGCAATTTTTTTACAAATAAATTTTGCCATAAGATGTATTTTTACAGTAATTTTTTATGTTCTTTCCTGTGTACCTATTGTATATTATTAAAATAATAAGAAATGTAGATGAAAAAATCAATTAAAAATCAAATAGTTTATTACACAAATAAGTGTTTTGGAGAGGTGTCCATCGCGCTAGGCTTCGCAACCACCTAACTTTATGGTAACTCATCTTGGTATGAATAAGAAAGTTGCAGAAGTCATATCTTTGTCGTACTCTGAAGTCGTGGAATTATCTTTCGCCCATTGTGCTTCCTCTATCCCACAACAGCGGGTTCTTCAAACCAAAGAACAGATTTTCAAGCAGTCTTAAATTTCATTGTGCTTACCTTCCGGTAGAATATAATCACTTTGTTAAACTATAATTATCTTTATATATAAATTTCTTATGTGCGTGTGTATGTCACTGAACTCCTCCTAAACGGCTGGACCGATTTTAATAAAACTTTGTGTGCGTATTCCAGTGGATCCAATAATGGTTTAGATTCACAATTGGACCCGGTAGGTGGCGTTGCGGTTGACTTTTAGGAATTTTTTTTATTATCAAGGTAGGACAACGTCCGCCAGGTCCGCTAGTAGTTATATATAATTATAATTATAGTACAAATCTATTCAAGTTAATCTAAAAAACCTTAAGATATCAGTTTATAACGTTTAAAATTCAAATTTATGAAATAGAAAGAAATTAAAATATAACTCAACTATAATTATAATATTAACCCTAGCGCTGCGACGCGGCGCGGCGGGAGAAAATGAAATAAACAGAATAAAAGAAAAAACGACCGTGTAAACTTTTCGTTTAAACTTGACTGGACATTCGTTAAGTAAAATGAAACAGTTCGCAACTCTCATGAAAATATACACGATAAAACAATCTTATCGTTTCGTCCTAACTTATCGACTGTTGTTCTTCTTGTGTTGTTGGAAATAGATACAATCGGTAAAGTTATGCCCGTTAGTTTCAGTGAGTTATTTCTAGTTGTAAGAGAAAATTATAGTGACCACCGTCTTACGTATTTTAAGAAACAAGTAGAATTATTCATAAAGCTATTCCGATATCATAACATTTCTTTTTTATTTACAGCCATACTTAATTATTGAAGTAAAATTATCTATAAGCACGCTTAGCGATTTTTGGAAAAAACTTATAGGTTTGCGTCACAGATGACCTCGACATGGTCGTGACGTATTACGCTTGCGCCAGACTAGCAATGTGTAGTATAGCGGTCAATATACATGTAATATTGATATTTTGTGCAGCCCATCGTATGCGTGATTTATTAATAAACTTTATAAAAAATTTATATAATTATTGCTCGCAGTGCTAATAGATGTGAAAACCTTTGTAAGTTTTGTAAATGTTTTGTTAGCACCCACCTCCGGTGCCCCTGCATCACATTCAAGAGACGAGACTACAACACGACCGGAACATTGATATTAGCGCCACCATATTATAAATATACATCGACACTAGCACTCTTTAATGACAATATATTGACAATATACGACAATATAGGAACACGAAAGATAATATATCATAATATTGAACTTGACTCTCATTTCACTTTAATGTTTTTATGGGATTTATATTTCTTAGATTACCATTTAATCCATAGAATATAATAAAATTAATCCTACAAATATAGTATACGTATAATACAAGTCTCATTGAGTGCCACAATATAACTCAAAACGGAGGTAGAAAATGAAAATTTCGTTGCGGGAAACAGCTTAAGGCGAGATATTAATTTCAAGCGCAAAATTTAAGCTTCATTATATACCAGATTCAACTTAATTTTCATCTCGGTTAAGGTGTATTAACACTGGTATTATTTTTTGTGATGATTAATGGCGAATTTCCCAGTCCATTGCGTGATTTCCTTTTCTTTGGTTTATTAAATGGAACAGATTAAATTTTAACAATAACTACAATTAAGTTTTTCGTAAAAACTTCGAAGTACTTAGGTACTTTTGTAGGTGGCAGAGCCACACTGAAGCTATTACTGGTTTCAGCATGAATGGGTCGGCTCGCCCAGTGTAGAACCACCCTCTCACAGAAAACCGACGTGAAGTAACAGTGCTTGCATGGTTACGTTTTATTCGGTCAGTGAGAGCGCCGGAAGTCCACCTTCCCTCTCCTTCCCCTTTCCCTTTCTCCCCCTCTCCCCCAAGACAGATTGGCAAGACACTTGTGACTCCCCTGGTGTTGCAAATGTCTATGGACGGTGGTGATCGCTTAACATCAGGTGACTCACCTGTTCGTTTGCATTCTATGATTTAAAAAAAACTTAATATAACCTAAAAACCTAACCTAATTATTTCAATAATTCAAACCATAATTTATCGAAACATTCTAAAGAGTCCAGTCTCTATTGTCTTTAGTTTTCACTTCTGCACATTTCTTATGGCTGTATCAACTTTTTTTATGTAGTTAATGTCACTTAGGCAATAACGAGAACACTAAGACGAATAACCATACATCATATGTTGATTTCCGTCACACTGTTTCGGCTACAAAGAATTCTATAGATATAAATACTCGAAAAAAAATGCCCATCTTCGACACAGTCGGCCAAACAATTCTACTAGTGTCCTGTATATATATATATATAGCGACATTGATTCGATATATAAAGTTTTCGAAATTCGGGGACATTAACTAATTTGAATTTCATCAGGAACATCGTCGCTTACAATGTTATCGGGTTGGGAAAATAATTTATATATTTCTAGACATTCAAAATTGGTAATATACCCTGGGTTGGAGTGTTTTTTTGTACTTTACGTAGCGTTTGACCATAATTGGCGTGTTAAATGACGGTGTCGCCCAAGACTTGATTTTTTTTTTCGTACTGACTACGCTATTGACATAGCAAGGTCTTAACAGCTTCATCGGACTGCCCCAAGACTTAAGCTACGACTATACTCTAAGGCTGCAAGGATTATTTTTTTGAGAATCATGACTTCGCACTTCTAGGTCTCCTTTGATATGACGGTCAGAGATCTTTTTTAGGTTCATATTTTGTTTATCATTTTTCTATATTTTCTATGCATATTTTGATTAGCCTATAGAGGATTGGCTTTGTAGCACAGCTGGTGAAACACGTGAATCGGTGCTTAGTGATAGATTTTTACATGATGATGATACATGATTACATGATCTTACCTAGCCAACTGGGTTAAGATAATGCCCATATCATTCATTATATTTTAATTCACCGAAAGCATCGGTTCCTTTGCAAGGTTGCGAACCTACGTCTATTGTCGCGGTGTCCGAATACGCTAACATTTTTTTTTCTCGCACTGTTTACGCTATTGACCTAGCAAGGTCCTTAACAGCTTCAATGGACTATAACAGGCTAACCATTTTGAGCGTTTAGCCCAACAATGGATTGTTTACAGGCTGATATTTATATTATCATAAGTGTTTATATTATCCCAATCAAATGACTGAAATATATATATAAATATAATTAAAATAGTAAAATCCTACGAGATTGAAGTTCAATCTTTCTTATTATTTTGTGGTAAATTTGTTACTGGTGTGAACTGAACTATGTATATATGTTATACATAAGTACTATAGCTTATGTATAGCATATAAATAATATAGAAATTAGCAATGGTCATGGTCAATTTTATTTTGAGGTTTGTAATTATGGATGTACAAATGTGTGTTTTCAAAACTTTTAATACTATATTTAGTTTCTTAATGTTTTGATATCTACAGAAGTATAAAACATTAACTTTTTTGCGGCTTTGCTCATATTAATAATATAAATTTAATGTACCCTATATTCTTCTATATCCGTGATGACATGTATGTACAATTTCATGATGCTAGGCTGAATAGTTAAGGTATGTAAGCGTAAACAAACAAACACACTTTAGCATTTGTAATATTAGTAAGGACTAGTAAATAAGTCAGGATAACTGATTGACCTTGCTTAAATATTATTATTCTTATTACAATATATTTTATTACAATTAAAATAACTATATGAGGTATATAAAATACTGTCCAAAGTGATCATTATTATTTTCTCATTAATTGCTCTCCCGAGGTTTCAGTAGACGTCTTTTCGGATACTTGCGAAACAACTTTTGAAGAAAGAATGTTGTGAAACTTCGAGGAGCTTTGCTCATTCTTGCTTCCAGACTACAACTTTTTAATTTTGAATGTGATATTTTCACTCTCGACGGAGGGAGCATTTGTTAAAGCTATAAGCACATTAAAAGCTAATTATGACTTAAAAATATAAAAGGTTTCTTATAACAAATTCGATTTATTATATTTTTGGGAAGTTTTTCTATGTTCCCCGGAAGGATTTTTTTTAAATGTCAAAAGCCATTTGGGTCACCTGATGTTAAGTAATCACCACCGTCCATAGACACTAGCAACACCAGAGTTGCAAGTGCGTTACCAGCCTGTGTATGTGGGAGGGGAAGGGAAAGGAGAAAGGGGAAAGGAAAGGGGGAAAGGAGGTGGGCCTCCGGAGCTCTCACTGACCGAACGAAACGCAACAATGAAAGCATTGTTACTTCACGTCGGTGTTCTGTGAGAGGGTGGTATTATCCCAGGTGAGCCGACCCATTCATGAAGTAACTAGAAATAGCTACAGCGTGGCTCTACCACCTTCTGAAAGGATAACATAAGAGTAGTAAAATATTTCCCATTTTCTAGAAATATTTCGGACATTTTTGTGTATATCTTATGTAAATTGTAAAGGTTAATACTACCAGTATCATTATTTCAAAGTTTTCCTTTATTAACTTTATTAACAATAAATTATACGAGTTGCGTTCACGGCTCCGCATGCATTTGTTATTATTTTTGTGATCTTCGTATCTAAATACCAATTACCTACCAATTTCCATGACGGTCGATACAACGGCATAACCGTTGAATCGCTACAGCGTCATCTATTGGCGAATTATGACATAGAAACTTGTAGTGGCGTTTGCGATAGCACGGTACTTATTAATGTGGAAATAATTAAAGATTATTTGTAATTTATTAGAGTTTAATTCCGTTTAACAATTTATTTTGTGCGTGCAATTTAAATCTTATTTTTAGTGACGTATGTGCGGGTGCAATTGCAGATCACTTGTCATTGGACGTTCCCTTTTTAAACAAACCTTCTGCATAAAAATACTTAGACGACCCATTCATGCAGTAACTAGAAATAGCTACAGCGTGGCTCTACCACCTTCTGAAAGGATAACATAAGAGTAGTAAAAGATTTCCCATTTTCTAGAAATATTTCGGACATTTTTGTGTATATCTTATGTAAATTGTAAAGGTTAATACTATACCAGTAACTAATCATTATTTCAAAGATTTCCTTTGTTAACTTTATTAACAATAAATTATACTAGTTGCGTTCACGGCTCCGCATGCATTTGTTATTATTTTTGTGATCTTCGTATCTAAATACCAATTGCCTATCAATTTCCATGACGATCGATACAACGGCATAACCGTTGAATTGTTACAGCGTCATCTATTGGCGAATTATAACATAGAAACTTGTAGTGGCGTTTGCGATAGCACGCGACTTATTAATGTGGAAATAATAAGAGTCTGGAGATCTGTAGTTCTGGTCTTTCAACCTTTTTCAGACTCCAGACCTCACATTAATTTGCACTATAAATTTACTGTTCTGTAAAATGTATACCATTTCTTTTTTTTTTGTTCACAAACAATATTGTATAGCTGTAAGAATCTAATTGTGAGGTGAAATAAATAAATTTTTTATTTATTTATTTATTTATTTATTTATTTATTTATTTATTTGTTTATTTATTTAATTACGTCATAGTTATAGTATACTAGCTTTTGTCTAAGGCTTTGATTAAAGTAAATTTGACTGATCACAAGAACAGTATTTTTCTTGGGATAATATGGTATTTTTAGTAACCCTGGCAAAATTACAATGGTCTTTTTAGTAACCCTGGCAAGGGAGAGGGGGAGGGAGCCCTCCGGCGATCTCACTGACCGAACGAAACGCAACAATGCAAGCACTATTACTTCACGTCGGTTTTCTGTGAGAGGGTGGTACTACCCCGGGCAAGCCGACCCATTCATGCTAAAACCAGTAATAGCTTCAGCGTCGCTCTACCACCTACAGAAACTTCATATACTGGTATGGAAATAACCACTGTCTATATTTATTTGATAGGTTTAAGAACGATAGCAAATAATAGTATGTGCAAAGAATGGAGAGAAAAGGGTGTCAATTCAAGGTAGAATTAAGCATCTTGATAGCTAAATAGAAATTAATATATCTATACAGATTGATAACTAGAAATACTGGGCTGGTACGGATTCATAGAGAAATGATAGATAGAGTTTTAATCAGGCATGTTATTATCCGACAATTGTGAATGAACAGTCCAATGAAGGCGGAATTTAATGGATTATATAAAACACATAAGGAATTGGTATTACTCGCATATTATTAAATGTATACTGGATATCTTCTGGATGGCAATGAAAGGCAATGGAATTTACTTTGTTAATAGTATTTACTATATAAATTAGCAAGCAAGAAATGTAATGACGTAAATTATTGAGCTTCAAAAACAAATTTCATTAGCCCTACGCTGATTTCTACATGAGTCTGTCCCATTAATTAACTATTTAAATGACAGGTCACTAAAATTATCTATTTTATAATCTTAAAAACGTATTTCTCTACGTTACAGATATGTTTATTATATAATCTTGATAAATATAGCTATTACCGAATCCATAGTTTTTAGAACGTGCCGTGGACCTTGGAATTCTCGGAGCGTACTTAACGCGATTCCCTTTTATGTCAATACAACAGTTTCTGTAATTCTTTGAATCTCAAATATTTAACAAATCTTTAGGCGCTGTGCATTTTCCGTCGACAATAACCTCGACGGTCGGGCAACTCCCAGAGTTTCGCAAGACAATTATCATCGCTATTTGGAAAGGCACTCGGTACGACGGGATTTCCTACTCTATTTAAATATTATTCATCTAGATAGATCGGAAACATTACGCTCGGTCGATATTGACAATTAATTTGAGTAATTAATTGCTTGTGTCGAAATTTTGCTTTTACGTCTATCTAAAAGCGATTGATTTACAATGTCAGTCGAGTGAATTATTATGGAAGAAAAATTATGACAAATATATTTGCTATGGCTATTGACGGTAGCGGCTATTTACTGGAATTTATTTTAACAATATCTGGTTTGATGTGAGGTAATTTAGTTGTTTGACTGCATTTTGTTCGTTCTTGTTGGCACCTGCACCTTAGTTGTATTGCGAAAGCTTGAACCCGTCGAAATAATATATAGATATTTGTAGTTCATAAAACACTCGCATCAAATTTAATGTTTTGTAACTTAGATTTTAAACTTCGTTACTTCGTTGGATTTACTTACTTTGATTAAATTTAAATATTCTCAGAAACATGCGTTCAGATTCATATAAATGTAGGATTGAAAGTACCGTATATATACCAGTATCCACTATTATAGTAGAAAGTAACCTAAATCGACAATATGTTAAGGTAGCTTTAAGACTCCGTTCGGGGCACTATACATCGAGAAAGTTTTGCATACCTAATGAGGAAAGCGGAATCTCCCAACTGCGATGTATGAAGAAAAATTGAGGATGTGCGTCACTTGGTGATGGATTGTACTAAGAACCGCATCGAAAGAGAGTGGCTGATGAGTAGTATGAAAAGTAGTTGCCAGAACAGAGGTATTTGTCACAGCATCTTGGCTGAACCCTGTTCGGGTGCAGCTAAGATGCTGTATGACCTGGTAATGATACCTTATCAGCGACTCTCATGATAGAGCTAGAAGGATTGGGGAACAATGGGGCTGATATGTTCGGTGGAATAAAAGCACCTAAATAAATAAAAAAAAATAGTTTTTTTTAAATATCATTTTATGGCAAACGAACAGGTGGGTCACCTGATGTTAAGTGATCATCACCGTCCATGGACACTAACAACACCAGAGGAGTTGCTAGTGCGTTGCCACCCTTTGGGGGGAAGGGTTAGGGGAGTGAGAGGGAGAGGAGAGGGGAGGGGAGGTGGGCCTCTGGCGCTGTCACTGACCGAACGAAACGCAACAATGCAAGTACTGTTACTTCACGTCGGTTTTCTATGAGAGGGTGGTACTATCCCGGACGAGCCGACCGATTCATGCTGAAACCAGTAATAGTTTCAGCGGGGCTCTACCACCATGATAGTATAGTATCGACGATGTTATAATAGTTATTATGGCATATATAAACGATGGGGTCGGTACCATCATGCTTATAGTGTTAAATCCTGCATAGTGACGCACTTTTAATTTATCTTATTCCGGAATCACCCAGTGTATATTCAAGCTGTTGCGAGGTTTGCAGGTCGGCATGACAGTGACGTCTAGATCTATTAGCCGTGGATGTTGTCTTTAGATTACATTGTACTTACAATCAGATGATTTAAATTAACTACGTTTGATACTATATAAATAACAAATTAAGTATATATGTTAAAATACATTAAGCTTAGATATTATCTAATGAATTGTATCTGGCCGGTTCAGGGTAAAATTCCTTTAATGTCCGTGTACTTCAATAATATGACAGTATGACACACTGGCCCTAAATAATTTGTACTTTGACTTTAGGCATTTTAAACTGGAACAAACTGCGTGTTGCGAAATCACAGGCCGCTATTAGGGTATACACTAAAACCCGTACAACCTTGGAGCGCCTGTTACTTAATTATTATGCCAGCCGAATTTATTAGAAATATATTTTTGTTATTAATCTAAGTTTCTGCGATCCGGAGGCGATTAAATTTAGTAAAGTTTATTATCTCTTATAAGTAAATTGTACATAATTTGTCAGTGATTTACCGTTCATTCGTTATATTAGAATACGACTTTGATACATTTTCATAGTGTACACCCAGCGCAATATGACGATGACCGTTCATGTTGAGACCAGTGAAAGTGTTAACACATTCGTTTAAAACATCACTATAATGTAACTTCATAATATTATTTTATTTTACAAATTTGTTTTTAGTTTATTTATTAATGTATTAATTATATAGAAAATGCATATTCAAATTGTTTTGCGTGTATAAATACGCGGTGATAAAATAATTGAATACTTATCTATTCTCGATTTATCAACCATTTTTACTTTTATTTTGTTCTAAGAACAAATTATTACTCAGTAGGAATTTACGAAATAAGGACACGAATTAGTGTTATCAATATAAAACATTGGAAACAGTTTACCGTTCCTTTCTCTGTTTATTTTGTGTGATTTTCTATATTACTAGCGGACCTGGCGGACGTTGTCCTGCCTTGATAATAAAAAAAAAAA
>MU159170.1:48771-61052 GCA_015888305.1 Antheraea pernyi | reverse complement strand
TTGTATAAAGCTATTAGAAGTCGTTATTTATTTGTCTCTTATGTAGTAAGATAGAATAGACTCGTTCGACTGAACATTATTGATATTATTTATACATATAATACGAGCGCACATATCTCCAACAATGATTATTTTATACGTTAATATGAGTAAACAGCGATACAATAAAAAAAAAATTAACCGCCTTCGATGTGAAACACAAATAAGGCGGCGGTTAATTTTTTTTTTTATTGTATCGCTGTTTACTCATATTAACGTATAAAATAATCATTGTTGGAGATATGTGCGCTCGTATTATATGTATAAATAATATCAATAATGTTCAGTCGAACGAGTCTATTCTATCTTACTACATAAGAGACAAATAAATAACGACTTCTAATAGCTTTATACAACACTATAACTTACAAATATAGATTATCATCATCAGCCTGTAAGAGACCCACTGCAGGGCGATACGCCTCTTCCCGAAGGAAGGTATGGGCGTAATCACTATGCAAGCCCACGACATATTAGTGATTTCAAACTCTGAGAAAAAAGAACATTTCTCAGGTTCAGGTTTCCTCACACTATTTTCCTTCAGCCGATAGTGTTATCAATTTAAATTGGTAAATGTACGCGAATTCCGAAAAATTCTTTGGTACATGCCGGGGTTGGAACCTGCGGACATCGAAATAATATTCCACCGGTCAAACTACTAGACCACTTACTGTAATAAAAATATAGTACAATCGATAGTTATATGTACGACTAAATAAATTATATTACTCCTAAATCTTAGTCCTTGAAATAAAACAGCAAAATGGCTAAAAATAACAACAATTGTTGCCAGAAACAGACATATTTTAAAACGTATTTTATGTTCATCGTATACGATCGACAAATTCTCCGTTAACCTTATATGACCTCTAAAACTGGGGTATAACCCTCATATTGACAACAATAGAACGATTCTATATTAAAAGTTCTATATTAAAAGTTCAATATATTCGTGCGTTATTGTTATGTCAACAAAGAATTTGTGTGTGGGATCGATGAGTGGCTTTAACTATTTTTTATAGTCAGAATAGTCAGGCTATTCCATTTAGCGTTGTACGTATTTAGTTGTATAATAATAAATATGTATTATTAGTATGTCATAATATAATCAGCAGTTGTGGTGACCTAGTGGTTTGACCGGTGGAATATTAGTTCGATGTCTGCAGGTTCGAACCTTGACATGTGCCAACGAATTTTTCGGAATTCACGTACATTTACTAATTTAAATTGATAACACTATTGGCTGACGGTGAAGGAAAATCATCGTGAGGAAACCTGAACCTGAGAAATGTTCTTGTAATACTACTGTATGTGGGAAAATATAGAGCTTTGGATTTCTCAGAGTTTGAAAACGCCAATACGCCGTGGGCTGGCGTGGTGATTACGCCCATATCTTCCTTCGGGAAGAGGCCTATGGTCCTGCAGTGGGTTTCTTACAGGTAGATGATGATGATTATTAATATGTGGAGGGAAATGGGAGGGTCCATGAAATGCGGGGGAGCGGGCTTGAATGTGGTCCAGTCACTTGATTCCTTTCACCTCCATTGATTGGGGTGTTTTTATATGAAGAGATGTGGACTGTATATTTGCGGTTTGCGAGGGCAAGGGTTTTAGGGGAAACACGCTTAATCGTAGGATCCAAGAGTATATAATCAATTGAGCTAGATGATAGAAACATTGGACGCGGGGGCGTCCATTGCCAAGGAAAGCAGGACCCGTGACGAAGAAGTACGGGATAGCCGTAACTTCTGAATGAGGCCAATGAAAGTCTTGTCTCTCCACGAGAAGATGATCCCCGTTTTACCATCAAAGGGCGATCTGAGCGCGTGACCAGGGCGTCGGAGTTTGCTTCCGTCACCCCGGTACCCTGGTCCATACACATGCGCTAGGCGGCAGTGGAGTTTTAGCCAGTAGGAGTATGGGATAACCTCTCACTGTCTCCCGGCAGAGGGAGGTGTATCCAATGTAGGATTTATCTACTTACAGAAATGTAAATGTAAGTGATAGAAACATACACACTTACTTGGGAGAGGCTGATAGCTGGTTTCAGCTGGTATTGCGTCCGTATCCAGTGAGTAGGCGGGTCACTCGCGGCGTGGTTTGCGTACTTGTTCGTGACTCAGAGCATTCACGTATCACGTATCCGTAGATATGTATCCGCGACTGATCTCCTGCCCTCTATCGGTATGCCTAGGAAAAGGATCATGGCATGGGGGAAACCAGGAGTTGCCCTCGCAGTTTACTACATAATAACTACTAATATAGTAACTACCAATACTTGTTATTACTATATGCGAGGTGTATCCAATGTAGGATTTCTCTACTTACAAAAATGTAAGTGTAAGTGATAGAAACATACACACTTACTTGGCAGAGGCTGATAGCTGGTTTCAGCAGGTATTACGTTTGTATCCAGTGAGTAGGTGGATCACAAAAAATGTATTATCACTCGCGGCGTGGTTTGCGTACTTGTTCGTGACACAGAGCGTTCACGTATCTTTCGCGGCCGATCTCCTGCACTCTAGTGGTATGCCAAAGAAAAGGATCGTGGCGTGGGGGAAACCAGTAGTTGCCCTCGCGGTTTACTACATAATAACTCCTTTTATAATAACTACCAATATGTGTTATTACTATATGTGCGTATTATGCAAATTATAAAAATTATCATCACATCACATCATTACTGTTAATTGTAAATAGAAAATAATAGCGTATTTTAACATATTTGATTATATTTATATAATTACTACCGAGCAGGATTATATAAATATTTATAGACAAAATAGTTGGCACTTATGACATCATTCACGTGAATATAAACTCCTTTGCAAAACCGTCTTCTAAGGAAATTAACGTTTTAAGGTCACAAGCTCAGTTAATTAAACTAGTGGGCGCCCAGAGATCGATATTCGATCATAGTTCATTAATTTTTTAAAGTTTGAATTTTATTAGAGTTCTTTTGTCAAAGGGTATTATGTTATAATATCATTGTAGAATGTAGAATGAAAATGGGTAATTGGAACGTAAGAGTAAAATAATACATACAGTCGAGCATAGCAACCTCCTTCACAACCTTTTTTGAAGTTCTTTATTGACAGATGTCAAAATGTCTTTTTTATTTACATGTGTGTATATGTTGTGTAAAATTGAAGCAGTAGTGTGAGTAATGCATATTTTAATTAATTTAATGTACTTCTAATGCATTTTATATAAAATAAATAGCTTTCTGCACTTCTCCTCCATATAAACTTTAACTATGCCAAATTTCACGTTCACCCGTTCGCCCAATTCCGTTAAAAAGTGATACAAAGTTTAGGCTTCACGTATTAATATAACGATAGTAGTAGATAGTAATCTGCATACTTATAGCCGTGTATTTGTAAAGTGAATTCTGGCAATATTCACTGAAGTAGAGCAAAAGATCTACAGTGCTTGTTTTTTTTTTTGCAAAAGGGTTTAGTTTCCTTATTTCATGGGAACTGTGTTCTACATGGATTAATTGTATGGTGTGTCATATTTTTTCAGGAAACTCCTTTAGATACGTTGAGCGGTATTACTGGCAGGAGATACATTTATAATTTCGCGTCATGACATGCTACGTAGGCATGACCGGCCGTAGTACGCTTGCGTGGCTTGCGTCAGACTAGCGACGCGTACTATAGGGACCTGTGTACACGTAATATATATATTTTGCAGCTCATCATACGTTTAATTGATTAATAGACTTTATAAAAATATATATAATTATCGCTCCGAGTGCCAATAGATATGAACACCACACTAATGTTAATAATATCAATAAACAAATTCTGAAATTGAAATATTTTCAGTCACTCTATAGTTAATTATAATAAGAGAACAAATTATTTTCAAGTTTTGGGGTTTTCACTTCTATCGGCAGTCCTTATGACTGCCTCAACTATTTTTATATTACAATTTTCTACATACTGCTTCACTCCAGTGACGACTTTATAGCTTTTGAGTTGAGTCTGGTAATTTTTATCTATACTGCTCATCCGCTAAGGAAAGCATAATGGTTACGCTTAGAAGTTCTCTATCCTAACTAATATTATAAATATGAATGGGGGTTTGTTTGTTACGTTTTGAGCACCTTAATACTAATCTGCTGATAATTGTGAAATTTTGTATACAAGTTAGCAAGGCTACAAAATAGGATATATGGTACATTTAGTCGGGAAAAAATGTTCCCGAAGGATCAAGTCTACATTACCGCGTTTCGTCTTAGTCTACATTTTGTAGGTGGTAGAGGCACGCTGAAGCTATTACTGGTTTCAGAATGAATGGGTCGGCTCGACCGGGGTAGTACCACCCGACCCACAGAAACACCGACGTGAAGTAACAGTGGTTGCATTGTTGCGTTTCGTTCTTCCCGTTCCTTCTTCCCCCCAACACAGGCTGGCAACGCAATTGCGACTCTCTTCATGTTGCAAGTGTCTATGGACGGCAGTGATCACTTAACATCAGGTGACCCGCCTGTTCGTTTGCCTCCTATGATATAAAAAAGACAGCGAGTGAATCCGGGAGTGAAAGCTAGTATATCTATAAAACTCTCGGCAAAATATGTTCATACAACAACAAACATTTTAATTTTATTTATTTGCGTATTATATCATCTTTACATTTACTGTAAAACGGGAGTGAAAGCTAGTCTATCTATAAAACTCGGCAAAATATGTTCATACAACAACAAACATTTCAATTTTATTTTTTGCGTATTACATTTACTATTAAAAAAAATAGGAAATTTATATTCAAATTGGATTGTTTATGCAAATACGTTCTTCGAAAAAAGTAATAGTTAATATTAAACTTACGTTGCTGATTAAAATGATAAATAATTTTACTTATCTTTATAAATTTTAACATTGTAGTGACCTTTTCGAGTGACATTTTTGTGGCTTTTAACCCACTTACACATCAACTTTCTAAACGATTCATGCAGTTAATTGACTTTGCCATTTGCATTTTTTTTTTACGTAAAATTGATTAACGTGTAAACATTTCGCCGTGAATAAATTGTCGAAGATATTTTTTTTTAATATTAAAAACACACAAAAGACGAAGTGTTATGTGATATAGACCACAAATATATATTGTTAAGAGAATTTATTTAGATAGTAACGGGCTGGGCGGATTTAGTCTTGCCTTGATAATAAAAGAAAATCTAAAATTCAACCGCAGCGCCACCTACCGGGTCCAATTGTAAATCTAAACCATTCTCGGATCCACTGGAAGACGCACACAAAATTTCATCGAAATCGGTCCAGCCGTTTAGGAGGAGTTCAGTGACATACACACGTACAGAAGAAATTTATATATAAAGATAAAGTAGTACATACTTTAATTATACACAACAGTGCTATAACTCTATAAGTAGATATAGTTTATTTAATGAATATACGTTAAAATTATTATTTTTCAAAAAGTACTAAACCTGATTATAAAATTTGTCTGCTATTTAATTTGGAAACTATCATAATGGATAGTTCTAAAAAACTTTATTCATGTTTTTTTATAACATAAAATAAAAAACTATGTATACATACATATAGATGTGTAAAGAAAATTAAATAAAAAGAGCAGATATAAGGGAATTATATATTTATGCTTAGCTAGCAATCTACTTCGGGTTCGTACTTACACAAAATAACATCATATTATAATCCACTTTTCGTTGCTTTGATATTGATAATTTAACAAAGTTTTAGTAGCTTCGTAAGTCTGGTCACACAAATCACTTTCTTTTTATTACGCGTTATTTTGAATCTGTGGTTTTTTTTTGTCAACCAATCTTCTAGTAGATTATTACTGTCATTATTGAATAGGTAATGTCTTGTCTTGTTACAACTTTCTAGGGAATTTTTGTGGCAAGTCAGTATCCATGATCCCGGGTATTATTTCCGATCCTCTTCACATGTGCACAATAACCAAACAATATTACGTAAAACACAACCAATATACATAATATAGAAACAAATAACACAAAATCATGAATATAATATAAAGTTCCCTTCAAGACACTCCAAGGTCCCGCCAAATCTGTTCAAAATTTTTATCTTTCGCCTTATTCTACGTTTGTAGAAAAAATGCCACTAACAATAGAAAAAGTTGACTATAGCTAACTTCAAGGTGTCGGTTTTTCGTGACGGTTTGGGTGGGCATAAAAATTTACTCTCATCATTTTTTCCTAACGCGCCGATAGAAATATAACTTCAAAAATAAACTATGGCCCATCTAGAGGAGTTTGATCGGTGACAGCCGTCATTTTGTAGTGTGGATACTGGAAGCGAAGTGCGCGCGTGACGCCTTCATGAATATTTAAACGCTCATCAATGTTCCGGCTCAAAATATCGGATTTTCCGCTTGAACTGTTATATTAAAGGCTCTACGCGATACGTACTTCGTATGTGCAAAGAATGTTTGCTTCACGTTTTGTTTAAAGAAACCGAAACCTTTGTTGTTTAATGATTTCGTACGTTTTATGTTTGTCAATTTATATGAAAAAAGTATTTATTCGAATCGTATTTTGCTTTGATTTAATTGAAAAATATAGAACAGAGTGATGTGTAGGTTGATTTTTTTAAATATCCTATGAGGCAAACGAAAAAGGTGGGTCATCTGATGTTAAGTGATCACCACCGTCCATAGACACTTGCAACACCAGAAGAGTCGCAAGTGCGTTGCCACCCTGTGTTTGGGGGAGGGGGAGTGGGGAATGGGGAGAGGAGGTGGGCTATCCGGCCCTCTCACTGACCGATCGAAACGCAACAATGCAAGCACTGTTACTTCGCGTCGGTCTTCTGCGAGAGGGTGGTACTACCCCGGGCGAACTGACCCATTCATGCTAAAACCAGTAATAGCTTCAGCGTGGCTCTATCACCTCTAAAATACTCCACCTCTTGATTACTTTGATATAATAATGCATCTTATAATCTAAATTCTATTAGACCCTTCGTAAAAAATATAAATCAGAAAATGTAGTTAATGTTCATTACTCTAAAAATATCATAAATTCATTGAATATATTTGCCGCATTTTAAACAATTATGTGTATTAAATTAGTTCTAAGGTTCAATTGATATTTCCATTTGCTAATAAAGCTGCCGTGCCCCTGCCAAGTCGAGCAAAAAAGCGGCATGGCCGTACCTAGCTTTTCTCGAAGCAAGTTCAGGCCATTTTCGACCCCCTATAACTTCGTTGTGGATAAGTCTAGAAGCCTGAATATTCAGTTACCATATATTTCTTTTCGAAACAAGAAGTCTCAAGGCACTAACAACGCTTGTTTAAGTGAAGCAAATTATTACTTATTTGTAATTTGTAAATGTGGCTAATCTATGCAAATCAATGCCGCAGTAGACCTAATACTAATATAGGTATAATGTTATATTTTTTAGGTCATAAATAATAAATATGGCCATTTTGGACCCCCTATAACTTCGTTGTGGATAAAACTGGAAGCCAGAATGCTCAGTAACCATATATTTCTTTTCGAAACAATAAGTCTCAAGGAAGTAACAACGCTCGTTTAGGTGAAGCAAATTATTACTTATTTGTAAATGTGGCTAATGTATGCAAATCAATGACGCAGTAGACCTAATACTAATATA
Organism: Antheraea pernyi; assembly: GCA_015888305.1. NCBI lineage: Eukaryota > Metazoa > Arthropoda > Insecta > Lepidoptera > Saturniidae > Antheraea > Antheraea pernyi. The sequence continues at coordinate 53,385 of MU159170.1, read as the reverse complement.
GGTATAATGTTATATTTTTGAAGTCATAAAAAATAAATATGATTTATGGAATCGTTTTTCGGTTACTTACTTTTTCCTATAATGTTATAGTACATTTTAGAACTCCAATGATAAATTATAAATAAATAAATTTATACAACAACTCATTTAAAATTGAAGTCTATAATAAGTTACGCGTATTTTATTTCGAATGTCACATGCAGTAGATCATTAAATATTTCATCTGTGGCATTATATGTTGTATAAGGAACGTACAGCCTACAATAAAGTATTAAAATTACGTACATTAACAATAAATCTCGAATTCCGTCTATCTCTCTTAATTTAACTTAAAAAACAATTGAACCAATTTTAATGAGATTTTGAATACAGGAAGTAGTGTCCTTCCTCAGTTTATAGGTTATAACAACTAACAATACAACTCTTATGATAGAAACCAAAAAAGTTTTATGTAGTCTCAAGCGATATTAATAATTTCTATACGTAAGAAGTTCTATAATCTTTTTGAAATAGACATACTATAAAAAAAGATAAAAAAATTTTGAAAAAAAGTTTGTAAAATTGTAAAAAGTATCTTTTAAAATTTATTGTCGATAGATTTAAATAGAATTTCCTATGCAGAGAAATATATACTCAAAATTGTTAGGATATTAACACTATAAATATAAAAGTGTAAGTAAAAATTAATTACAAGATGAAAATAATTAGCCGCTTAACAGACATTTACGGAGCTGCAAGACCCGCTAGTATGATATAATATGATCTTAGTGTAGTTTACGATCGTTGCCAACAATTTAATTTATTGAATTAACTTACTATGGACCATTAATAATGTACTGACGGGGTCATTACAATAAATTTTAAATTAAAATCACTGTTTTTCAATAATACTGTAAGGAAAAAGAGATATATTTATGTTCATACAGTGTTTTTTATGGCTCGTAAAAATTACATTGTACCCTGATTGTAACAAGAGTACAGTCTTAAATAAATAAAAAAACTATACATATTCCTCGTTAGATATTCATGTACTTAAGCTCCATACTTTAAGTTATTAATTTCTGTAAATAATAATCAAAAGTGTAGTTCTTAACATACAAAAAGGTAATTATTTATGTCACGGCTAGTGTTCTGATGAGTTATTCAATTTAATTCCTTCTTTTTTTTTTCGAACTGACTACGCTATTGACCAAACAAGGTCTTAACAGCTTCACCGGACTACTAAGGCGAGTGCTTAAGGCACTCAGCCGATTTTATTTTGACAACTAGCTCAAGGGTGCGCGGCACACCTCGCCTTTGGCTGTTGCCTGATACATGCAATTCGCGACCTATGTAAGCTAACCTAAGCTAAGCTAACTATTCATACATATATGAGTTGTTGAAACATATATGTGTACCGGATAATATTCTAAACTATTTCAGTTTGATAAGGGGAAAAAATAAAACCCTTCCACCTGCATGTGTAAGCGTGTATGCGTGCACGTGTGTGGAGGTGATATGTGTAATGTTGTCACAGTGATGTAAGATTTTGTGTCACTGTATCGCGCGAGCAGCGTACTCAAGGGCTCCACGCCGAGGGAACGGACCTAGGCTTGAGCTGCTGCCGAGAATTAATTCCTTCCTCTCCCTTTCATAACCGTACTAAAAACGCTGGAGTTTGGAGCCACAGCTTAACGGTAAATAACATTTTGGTATAAATGAAAATTTTACGACGGATTTATTATCTTTGTCATATCGTGAAGCTATAAAACAGTCTTCGGGCCAGTGCGTTTTCCCTTCTTCAACTTTGGATTGATTAATTCAGACAAATGTACTGTTACTGATGGATATATCAAGTCTATTAACGCGAGCGAAACCGCGACGAAAAGCTATTTATTTATTTAAGTATAAGTGTGAATGAGGTACAATTGTGTTTAGTGTGTATATTCGATTTTTTTACTCTGCACAAAAAAAAAACTTGTATGAACACACAAACAACATTTAATTTACTTACGGGCGTAACGTTACGAACCAGTTAAATCTGCAGGTATTTAACTGCAAATTTTTTTTAGATATATTAGAATTTTTTTCTTAAAAAAATTTTTTTTTTAATCTCCGACACTATTTCATGTAATTGAATGTGATTTATACAGAACTAGCAGGCCCGGCAGACGTTGTCCCGCCCTGATTAAAAATAAATCACTGACAAATTATATACCAAAACATTCCTCATGAATCACTCTATCCGCTGGTGAAAACCGCATGAAAATCCGTTCAGTCGTTTTTGAGTTTATCGCGAACAGACAGACAGACAGACGCGGTAGGGGACTTTATTTTATGCTATGTAATGGTATGTTGGGAAATCACATGCTACTCCAAATTTCAGATAAGCTATTGTTTTTTATTTGTTTTGATTAAGTAGAAAAAGACTGAATAAATACTTATTTGTTATCAGTCTATAGGCTTCTACCAAAAATTTGTATAAATCCTTTAATTGTACATTATTATTTGGATGTGTTGACACTCGAGCCCGATGAAAATGTGTCCCGAATAAATCGTCATCGTCGCTTGTTGATTGGCCATCGTTAATCACAACGCTTGCAGTCGGTGCCTCAATATTAATCATGCACTCGTTATCTGTTGTAAATCTGCTCCCGTAGCTCTGAAAATTACTCCGGTTTGAATACGAATGATTCGGCGAATCGGCAGCCGTTATTTAAATCATTCAGTTTTATTTGTATTTACATCGGGGAAATGTTTCTGTTATTATATTTTTACTTGGTAGTTTTTTTATTGCAACGTGATAATTCATGTTAAGCATAATAGATTTGAAATTCACAGTGATCACCGAAAAATCTACAATCCATCAGCTATCCCGCCGCACCGTCTCGTAACTTAATCATAGACATCTAATCTAATCAACAAATCTAATCAAAATGGTACCGTCATGGACTTTTACTAACCTTTTTTTTTTAACGTGGGGAAATCCCTTATGGATACTCCACCCTCCCGGGGGAGAGGGTGGGTTATGTCAATCTAATCAAAATGGTACCGTCATGGACTTTTACTAACCTTTTTTTTTTAACGTGGGGAAATCCCTTATGGATACTCCACCCTCCCGGGGGAGAGGGTGGGTTATGTCCGACTCGCACAGACTAAATCCCCACGGTGTACCGACAGACCGTTTTGTGGGAGCGGCAAGGAATCGTTCAAGCTAATCAACCTTGTAGAGCCGACCCCACGGTCCGCCCGGCGGAAGGTGGCCGCCGGGCTCCTACCTAGGGCTTTTACTAACCTACCATGAAGTTATATATCTGTGACCAATCACTCATAGGTGTATATGGAAAGCTGTACTTCAGAGTCAGTCTTCTTCTAAGCTTACCGTGGTACCATCTTAGATCATATCGTCACTTACCATTCGGTGAGATTGGGGTATAAAGATAAAACTTATAGAGTATAAAAAAGATAGTCAAAAATATCGGTTGATCGCCTCAAAGTAGGGAGGTCCTATATATGATACATAGGATAGTGTCGTACTCCTACCAAATAGACGTTTTTACTGATCGAATGCGTTACATCCTAGGCCGCGTCCTCACTTTACATTAGGTGTTTGCCTTGGTAATGAGGGTTACGGTATTGCGTGTGTATGCACCGCGACGCCCCAGCGGAGACGTCCAACACGAACGCAAAACCGCAAGTTTACCGAGGCAGCCCGGTCGACATGTCACCCTATCCACGGAACCAGCGCAATGAAAGGTCAGGTCCCCAACCGCGTCCCTCCTTGGTCTGGCCTGACAATGGAGGAGACGTTTATCCGTTTTTAACCAAGGTTCTCTCCACACCCATGACGGTATTACACTTGATATATAGTAGTTGACATACAGTTGGTCAAAATTACTGTAAACTACCACCACGTAGTTGCGATGTCCACTTCTAACTATAAGTTACAGTTAAAATATAATTAATATTTACCGGTTGAGAAATCGTTTCAGACCAGATAATTTCGTTATTAACTAAACATTTTTTATTTTAATAACCAAAAAACGAACAAAGATTTAATTTCTAAGCATAGAAGTAAGAATCAAGTTAATTGCTTGAAATGCTAATCTACCATCTCTTAGTCTCCTTTTTGATTTTGCCATCGATCAAATGGTACAAAATATTATAGAAATGTTTTTATTTGAATGAATAACTTTGACGAAATAAACAAAATGTATATGCGTTTTTATGGACGCGTTAACAATAGACGTGAAAATCATTTGAATGAATAAAAAGAAACAACCGCAGCGCTTTATACGGAAGGAACAGATGAAAGCGCTCGTGGTGAGGGGTTTGGACTCACTAATTGCATCCGAAGCCTCGCCTTCAGTTCCATTGTCGAAGCCCTTAACTCCAGTTTTAATGAAGCACGCTGAATCTTTTCAGCGCTAACCGGTACCGGCGTTAAGCAAGGTAAAGCAATTTTAAAGTTTGCCGCAACACGGAAGAAAATTGTCGAGAAAGTTTGACTGTTCTTAATTATTGTCACTTGATTATCGTGGCTATTTCGCTAGTTGAGACTATGAACTTCATTATTATACGTTATCTCGAAGTTTGCTCGACTCTTTAAACAGCTATAAAATATCGTTAAAGTTT